>BMAO01036671.1:0-64974 GCA_019973975.1 Trichonephila clavata | reverse complement strand
GCAATTCCGGACTTATTTCAATATTTTTAAATAATTCTCCAAAGTAAGTCCTGTGATAAAAGATTCATCTTTACCTTAACTGAGCCAATATTTCAAAGCTGAATTTATTCGTCTAAATGTCTGTTGCCATTGATCAGTATACAAATAAAAATCTTGTTTTTATAGCAGACATAATGAAATTCATATACAGATAAATATTACATAACAATCGTAAATTAGACATGGAGTATCAACATATCGCACTGTCAAATTCATACAATTCATATCCGTAATCACATTTATTGAGGAAAGGGTTAAAATTACATGTTTTCTTAAGACTTTAAAGCTATCCTAAAACGAATCATGTTTAATATTTTAATTTTAAAAAAAATTAAATTTAAGGAAGAATATATAACTAGAGGTCTTTTATGAATTAATTGATTGTACAGAAAAAAAATAAAGATCTGGATTCCTGAGGATTTCGACAACCTTCTTCCCTTTTTTTTAAAGACTTTTGCTTTCTTTCAAAACTTTGTGATGCAGAAAATTAGCCGTTTCTTGCAAAAACAACGTTCTCGAACTACAGTCGTCAAAGAAAGGGAAGGCAGAAGGAAAAAAAAAACTTTTCTTGGTTTTGTTTTTCCAAGAGCTCTTTAAAAGAAACACCTCCGGGAAAGAAAGAGGGGGGTTAGTTGCAATGACCTTGAGGCTTCGAAAGATAGAACAATGCCGCCTTAAGCGAGCGCGATAAAGAGCTCCTTTGTGTCGCCGCCGCTGAGTGGACTGGGGTTCGCGGAAGACACTAAGAAATGAGGAAGATATCGGTTTCTTGGAGATGAGTAAAGAGCGGCTGAGGCTATCTCCACCAAATGGTAAAGAATAGAAACCAATTTGCTATTATTTTCCTAATAGAAAAATTATTTTATATCAATTGCATCCAGTGACGCACACAAAAAATTTTCATGGGGGGGGGGGGTCAAAATCTGTCATTCTCGTATTACACCTCAATACGCCGCCAAACATATTCTTTTGATTTTGTGAACAAAAGACAGCAAAAAATAAATTTTTTAATTAATAATTAAAATTAGTTAAAGAAAAAAATTGTTAATAACAAATACTAAATAAATTTTCCGTTCTATATACATAGGATTATTATCAACAAAAAAAAAATCAAAGGCTATGGGGAGGGGCCGGACCCGTATGTGCCATTGATTCCATCCAATATTTTCTTAACTCTGCTTTGAAACAACACTGTGCTAGAAAAAGCAGTATTTTACAAATGAACAGCTGATTTATTCTAACCCAATTTAGTATCCCTTATTATTACGTGAATGGGCCAGAAATAAATTAACGTAAAGATTAATCCAAATAATTAAATAAAAGTGAAGATTAATCTAAATAATTAAATAAAAGTGAAGATTAATCTAAATAATTAAATAAAAGTGAAGATTAATCAAAATAATTAAATAAAAGTGAAGATTAATCAAAATAAATAAATAAAAGTGAAGATTAATCAAAATAAATAAAAGTGAAGATTAATCCAAATAATTAAATAAAAGTGAAGATTAATCCAAATAATTAAATAAAAGTGAAGATTAATCCAAATAATTAAATAAAAGTGATGATTAATCCAAACTTAAAACGCGTCCCTAAATTTTAAAGAGGACTGAAGACTTGCTTTGTTGGGTACCATAAGAACATAAACGGCTTGCAAGCAAAAGCAACAAAATAAATAACAAGATTTCTGGTAAAAATTCTATACCGAAAAATAATTCGGAAAGCAGAAAATCTTCGCAGAATGTCATTGTGGGAAGAAAATCTTTATTTGACATGTTCGATGTTTCTAGTAAAGATAATGGTTTTAATTCATCCCGTCAGGGGCGTACATAGTGAGGAAGGGGGGGGGGTCAACCCCATTGACAAACAAATTTTCAATTTTTACCATAGAGATTATACCTCGGAGCTATGTACGCCACTGCATCACGCCGTAAGTAAATCCACTTATTATCAAGCAGACAATTAATTAATTAATATTATTCCTAGTGTTTTTAACTTAGAGTTTTTATCTCTCTTGAGATGTATACCGTTCTAATTTTATTTTTTGCATTAATTGAACTTGATTTGATTTTGTACTTATTCACGTGGCAGTTTTGAAATTCCATAAAGGCTAATGTGTGGCGATGTGCCTCATAACTTGTTAATTGAAGCATGCCTGAATTTATTTTAATTTTTAAATGAATAAATATATTATGCTAAATGTAAAAATGTAAGGCGTATAAATGTTAAAATGTAAACGTCAGGTACATAAATGTAAATACACATATCTAAAATCTTATACAGTTGATTTTTTTTATCAAACTTTTTACACGATTTTTAGAATAAAATAAAGAGGTTTTTTTAGATAAATTTTGGATAACATGGAACGCTTTTTTTTAATGGCACAAATCGCTCCTTTTTCTTTTCAAGGCACATATCTACGGGTGTAAAAGAAAAACAAAATTATATATATAAGCGTGCTATGTTCCAATTTCAATAAATGAGAAAAAAATTTTAACAATGTGATTGCTATTTGGTTTAATCAATTGATTTTTTTCTTGCTCAAAATGTATTCTAGATTTTGTTTTTGTTCAACTTTTACATCAAATAGATCTTTACATATTAAAGCTTTTGTGTGTAGCGAGTACGAGCGTAATTTTAATCTTAAGCATTGATACTTTCCACCAAACTTTCCAAATATAGGTTATTCTATTTATTTTAATATAATATTGCACAAAAAGGGGGGTATTGGAAATATTTTTCAATGTTTATTAAAAAATAATTATTTCAATTCTTAAAATACATTTATGTTAGTTTAAGCGAACTTTTGAATTTTTAACTTAACACTTTTCTGACTCATTGAATGGAACGTGTTCCTAGATTTCAGCGTAATTATTGAAGGGTACATTCACCCCTCCTATCTTCTTAGAAATAGTTTATGAACTCTCCTTATTGCTGTCAATGAACAGAAATCTAAATGGTATTTTATTAAATAGCACTAAGTAGTATTTTAATTTCTTTTTTCCTGTTTTAATAATGCAACGTTGCGATCCAAAAATCTGTTTATAAAATTTTAAAATATTCCATGCAATAGCAATTTTTTTCCTGTAACACGAAAGTTCATTTAGCCTTAGGGCATAGAAGACGAAATTAGGAATCCATTTTGTATGAGAAATAATGGATCGAATGAGATGGAAATGAGAAACATAATAAAAATTCGCTGTTCTCTATAGAACACAGCAGTCAGAATACAGCTTTAATGTTCGAGACATTTTCTATCCCAAAAAATATTCCGATTTGGGGTCCCATTCTCTAACATTATGCTAACGAAAGCTTAAACGAAAAAAGTACGAATCGAAAATAAAAAAAGAAAATGTATAAATTGACCTAACTATTATGAAGTTCATTTATAAGCAAATTATAGTGTTGCATTTATTATACTGTAATATTTCTAAATAAAAAGTATATTTTAAAATTATACATTCCAAGACTTAAAAAAAATATTAACACGTTTGTTTAAAATAAAAGAAAATTTAATTAATATATCATGTGGCCATAAATAAAGTTAAAAAAAAAATCGTTTGGTACCAACATATTTTAAATGATAATGAAAGTGGAACGGCAACGCCTGGTTTGCTTTTGTAAACGTTGCTAACGACGTGAACAAGAGATTCAACGTAAAATATATATAAATAAAATTTATGAGATGGCATAAAATGTCCGGTCTTTGTGAAAGGCGTGAATAAACATTTTTTTTTCTAATAAAGAAGGCTCGTCAAATGTAATAAAATGTCGTTAAAGTAGAGTACAACACGTTAAATTAAAACGGAATCAAAATAGAGAAGGTTCAAATTTATAATCATAACAAAACGTTGCATAAAATGTAGCAATGAGAATATTTAACATTTTTTTAAAGAAAAATAACAATTTCCTAAAGATAATGCTGTATATTACATGCATTATTAATGTATGGGTATCGGTGTATACTACACAAAATAAGTTTTACATACGCAAAAACACAAGCAACAAATTATATTTTCACGCTCAATTATAGAAACATAAAAATAACTATGAAAAAATATTTTTATGTAGTTTTTTAATTATTCTACATTTGTTTTCTTTTTTGAAGAATTTTTTTCTGAGCTGACTGTTTTATTTTTAAAGTAAAGTTTAATCGGTGCAATAAGGCCCCTCAAAATCCATCACCCTGGAAGAAGCATGCAAGCAAACCATGTGTAATTTACATCATGCGTTGGCAGCGATGAAATATGCAAATCATTAGCATAACAGCGCAGACGCACATCAAGGGTGACCGTAGCGCCACCCGCAAGAGCTATATTAGGGGAGAAAAGATCTACGATTTAAAAAACAGTAATTTTTTTTTGTTTTTTTTTTTTTTTTTTTTTGTAAACTGTTTACCTATGCTTCTTGGAAGACATCGAGCGTCTTTTGACTAAGTTTCTGAATTTGAACGAGGAAGAATAATAGCCTATAGAGATTTCGGATTGCCCTTCAGAGAAATTGATCAACGAATTGAACGAAACGAAGCAACCGTGATGCGGATCTGTCATCGCTGGATGCAGGAGAAAACGACGGACCGACGGGGCCGATCGTATCCACTTCGTTGCATCACTACCCGTGATGACAGGTGCTCATGGCAGGGATGGATTGTAAAGCTACATCACGAACCGTAGCACTAACAAATTTAGTCTGTTATGCATCTTTCGGTGTCCACTCGTACCATTTGGCACTGTTTGCAGCAGAGTGGAATGTCCGCAAGGCGCCCATTGCTTCGTTTACACTTGTCTGGAAACCACAGGCGTTTGTACCGCCAATGGTGCGATGAACGGCGGGCATGGAGAACGCAATGGAACCACATTGTGTTTACTGACAAATTCCGCTTCTGTCTGCAACATCACGATGGCCGGATTCGAGTTTGGAGAGATCATTGTGAGAGGCTGCTGAATTGTAGCGTTATGCATCACCACACTGGTCCTGCACCTGGTATCATGGCTTGCGGTGGTATTCGATTTCACTACCGCACCCCTCTAGTATGCATTGTCTGTAGACTGAACAGCCAGCGCTACATCTCTGAGATGTTGGAGACCATGGTCCTCCCATACATTCAGCGCTTGCCTCCAGCCATATTCCAACAGGATAATGCACGACCACTAGTGGCATGCAATGTTCTAGAGTTCATCTTTACCCATCCGATTGAATTACTTGCTTGGCCTGCTTGTTCTCCCGATCTATCGCAAATCGAAAGCGTATGCAGTGGCGGATTAAGCGGGTGTCGGACCTGGCGGCCGCCAGGGGCCCCCAGCCCTGGTAGGGACCCCTGGTGAGTCCAAAGGCCAGAGACAAACCAACCGCGCCACCTTGGAACAAAAAATGAAAAGAAAAAAATACAATGAAACCCCCGCTAGAAATTTATCGACATGCAAGAGAAATCATAATGTAGAAAAACTTTTGAAAATATTTTTAACAATACCGATATCGAATGCATCAGGTGAATGATCTTTTTTAGTTTTAAAACGTGTTAAAAATAATTTAAGAAGTACTATGGGAGAAAAGACAAATTGAACAACATGGCCATACTATATACAGAAGAAAATGTTTTGGACAAAATAGATATGGTAAAAATAATTGATGAATTTGCCAAAGAGAAATCAAACTGTATAGCAAAACTGTAAGCTCTTAAGTAAGGTTTTTAATATTTTTTTTTATATATACAGTTAAGATTTTTCTTTATTTGATGAGTTTTATTATATAACTACATTTTATTTTAAGAATTTAAAGTAAGCGACTTTTTTCACTATTTTAGTTTTTCAACTGTTAAGCCCATGGGCCCCAAACCTTTTACCACCAGGGGCCTCCAACTACCTTAATCCGCCTCTGAGCGTATGGTCAATGCTTGCACAACGACTTGCCCGGGATACAACACCCGCTGCTACACCAGATCAACTTTGGCAATATGTGGAATCCGCATGGACTTCTGTACCCCAAGAATACATTCAAAGCCTATTTTTGATTCTATGCCGAGTCGTGTGACAGCGGTTATAGCCAACCATGGTGGCTGCATTAACTACTGATTTTGTCATCATCCACACGTCATAAGAGTCTGTAACTTTAATCGTTTGATCTTTGTACAACAAGTTATCTGCCAAACAAATTTCGCTGTGGTATATGGGATCCTTCTTGGTGTTGAGTTTTGTGTGGTCAGAATTGTATTGGAGGATGCATCTATTCCTTTTTTCTAATATAATATATATTCCACATTTAGTCCCTGATAATGTAATGCAAAATGAGAATTTTAAAACTTAACGAGTTGAAGTTTTAAATTGCTTATTTTTGGAATGTTTCGAATTTCTAGAATTTTGTATAACAAACGAGCGTTATTACACGTAAAAATTGGAACAATTTATCTATGTACGCAAATGTGTTCCGAATTTAAATTGGGCTCTTTAACGTTATATAAAGACAGTTTTAGTCAAATTTTTCGAAATAAAGAGCGGAAAAGGAATGAAGGGGGGGGGGGACATGATCTTAATCTGTACGAAAAAACATTGGCCCTTATCTTAGTTAGTATTATAGACAATATTGTAAAATTTTACAATAGCATATTTGTTGGAGAAAATTAAATACAATTGAAATAAGACAACTATAATTATATAAGTAAATAATTTCCATAAAATCCGGATTACAACACGCACCGCCGTACGTATAATTATACTTTTAAGCTGTAATTTTTTAAAATTTTCAGATATATTCACGTGTAACGCACCCCACCTCTTTTTTAGAACGAAACCTTAAAAGTAAGTTCTCGATGATCTTATGTTTTGAAGTCATTTGTTCGAGGTATTACCCAGGCTTTAAAAAAAAAATAGTACAGTACAACTATAAAATCCTCTAAGTTCACATATGTCAGTTGTTTTAAATAAACAGTATTTCTCGATAAAAAGAAGTCTAGTTTTTCATGCTCATCTCTTTTTATTTTTAAAGCTATAATTTTTATAGCGTGCACCCAAAAATTTGGATTTAAATTTTTGTGTTAGTGTGCGCGTTATACACTAGATTTTATGGTAAGCAGTAGTGAATTGTAATTAACAAAAATTCAACTAAATTTTAGTTACAAAACATTTTGCGCACCCATGTGCACGCAATGAAAGTAAATAGTACCCCAGGTACATGAATTATAATAAATATTTCTGAAGAGCAACTACAAAGAGAAATACCCATGCTCTCTCTCTCTCTCTCGTCCCTAGTTTAAATTCTAACAAAACCATCCCGCCGACTGGGTGGCGTAGTTGGTTTTTCGCTGCCCTTCTGCACCCAAGATTGCGGATTCAACCCCGGCCCCAAGTCGGTAGATTTTTGTGATGAAGAAAATTGACAGCGGCCATGTCGTATGATTATGCGGCATGTAAAAAAATCCCTTTAATTGCCCGTTTGGCTTGGGTGCTTTCGAAAAAATTAAATTCCTAAGTTCAATTTCGCATCGTCAGAGCTCAGGTGCCTCTATCTGGGGAGGAAACTGGACGTCAAAATTACTTGCGGCAATTGGTATCGCCTATACGGTGCCGCACTAAAAAGTGATACCAGCTCCTGGGGAATGAACTAGGTCTGTAAAGGTAAAAATATACCAATACGCAGCCCCCCCCCATTAGAAAAAAAATTCCATCTTCAAGGTTTATGATTCCAGTAGGAGAAGCAAGACTCGGACAATCAGAATTATGTCAAGGTCAAAGATACTAAACAATATTTGTGGTGATTTAAAAAAAAAAATTACATATTATTTTATCAATAATAGTATTTTCAGTAAGATTTTCGAATGTAAAAGATCGCCAAGAAAACGAATTGAACAATGGGTTAAATTCATGACGTAATCACATGTTCTCCTGCAATCACATGTTCACATGCAAACTCATGTTTGACTTGCACTTGTTGTTCTATTTATAAAATTTAAACAAAATTTCAAATTGGATAATTGGTCAACATTGTTAAAGTATTAAGATGCTCTTCAAAAGGTTTTTCAAAACTAAAAAAAAAACATTTATATCTTATACATGTACTTTTAAATCAAGTGCATTTTGTGTTTACGTTTGTACTTTACTGTTGTCGACATATAAGAACAACGGCAGTAAGACAACTTTATTATTGTCGACATTTTAGAAGAAAGTTTCTACAGACAAAACAAAAGTCGGCAACAGCGAAGTGCATGAATAGGCTAAATTCATGTGACGCCATAGCCACATGATAATGACAAACGCGTGTTTCTAGCCCAAGGATGGGCATTAAGTAGATCGCGATCGACCAGTAGACCACCAAGACATTTTGGGGTGACCACCTTCATTAAGACTTAAGATACCCTTACCAAAAGAAACATATTTATGCAACACCGACACCAGCTCGACTGAAGAATCAACTTTTCACAATCGATGAGACTGTGTTTACTAAAGCAAATGATTCGATAAATGTGTAGACGACACAAGGACATTAACACGTTCACTGCCGTTATTGGGGGAAAAAGCGATCACTGCGATGTTAACCGTAGCAATGAATTTTTCCCCACACGCCGACTGAAGGGGAGAATAAATCTCAATGATCAGCTCTTTCAGCGATAGCACGGGATTGGTTATTGAGACATCACCGCATACCCCGCGCTTTCACAGGATTGGGTTCTGGAGTTGATGTCATTTTCCGCGATGGTATGGGAGTCGGCAGAGAACAATTGTACATACGTTGGTTTCAGATTAATCGGTTAACGTACGTTCACAGCTCGCTGCAATGAATACGCTTACGCTCTATGGTCCAGCATTTGCTTATTGTTGCTCAAGCATTCAACTAGATAATTTTGTGTTACATGTGTCTTTGCAGTAAAAATCGTCATCTATCATATTTTAAAAGAGGGATACAATGTCGAAAACAAATGTTAAGAAAAGAAACCATACAATTTTAAAATATAGTGGCCACACCTACTCCACTGGGTGGACCACAACACCTTAAAAACATTACAAATAGCCCGTACCCTGGAAATGTCTGCCCACCCCTGTTGTAGCCAATCGGTTTAAAAACTCATGAGACGTCATAGTCATACGATAAAAAAGCAATCGGGTTCCCAAGTAATCAGTTCACTTGCTTCGCTGTTGCCAACAATTGTTCCTTATAGAAACTTTCTCTTAAAAAATACAAAGTAAAGAAAACATTTTATTTTAAAACACAAGCATTAAAATAAATAAAAAAATTTCATTTCAAAAATTTTTTAAAACATTTTAACATTTTTATAAAATTTGATATTTTATCTAAGTTTTACAAATGAAACAAGTACAAGTAATTTGATGTCTGTTTTGAATTCACTGGAGAAAACGTTTGTCTTTATCATGTGGCCGTCATGAATTGGAACCCATTGATTTAAACTTATCATGCGGCTAAGACGTCACACGAATTCAGACCATAAAATTAACTCAATTGCTTACGTTTCAGTGAGAAAATTAGTAAAATTTTACGAACCACCAAAAAATAGATAAATTAATTTCTATAAATTAAAAAAAAATTATCAGAAATGTCCCAAAATTCCAAGCAACTAAACAAGAAAAATGACGAAATAGTGATGAAATATACTATCCCTTGGTTTCTGAAAGACATAATTAGAGCTTGCAAGAGAGAAACGTCTGTGATTCCTCAATGAAAAGCAGATATTTCAAAATCCGGATCCTAGTGATAACATTACCAACAAAATAAAAAGACATATAGTCCTTAATAGCCATTCCTGAATTTATGACATGGAAAGGCTGAAGACTTGATGGGACATTCTCGGAGGAAACTCACTTATCAGATCGACCCAAATTATCCAAACAGAAAATGGATTCAATTTATTTTTCGTCGAATTTTAAAAATTGTTGGCGATTCTCTGAATCGTATTCTCTTTCAAAAATCGGCGGTTCTGAGAAGACGTTGAAGAAACTCGTGTGTGAGAACATTCCAACTCACGTGATGCTAATTCGATTCCGAGGAAGCATGTGTTTTCGTTCGATTCGTTCGAAGCCACGATGCGGGTGATTTCATTGAGTCGATAAACGCCAATTAGAAGGGGACCTCGTGATGTGATTTCTTTGAATCGTTGCCAAAGGGGTCATATTTGCAATTTCCTCTGGTTGATCGACCGAATGCGGCCAACGTCACGTAGACAAGATCGAATGAACGGTTCAATTTCCGTTTCAGAACCGTTAAGAAAGTTGGTCAATGCCACAAATGGGACCGCTGGAAGAAATTGAGCTTCTGCATGTGTAGCTCTTAATACCGTTCTCGGAAGTTAAATATGATGGTAGCTTTGTAATTTGGATCATAATTTCTCACAGATGTTCTTACATCCTGCATGATCTTGTTTTTTTTCTTATATATTTTTTATTTGTTTTTCTTACATGAAGGATGTCTCTGTCACTTACATTCAAGGCATCGATATATGTTTTTCAGAGAGTTTTATTTTCTCTCGACTGTCTGAATTGGAATTCTTTTTCATATCCCTTTTCTTTTTATTTCGAATCCAAACATTTTCTCTTCTGAAACCAATCTATCACTTCTAGAATTTTCTTGTCTAGAATGCTTTAAGCACTAGTTGGTGTAATAAAACCTCCTATTTTGTCTAAAATCACTTGTTTTAATCATGCGAAATAATTCTTTGAAATCCATTTGCTTAAAATTGCTGTTTTGACCATTTTATTTCATTATAATCTTTCAAAAATACATCACAATTTTACATTTTATTTTTGAAATACATAATATTCTACCTTTTAAAATTAGTTTTATAACTCCTGTGAACGTCTTATCTTTAATAGTTTAAAGTTCAAAATGGTTTTTTGTGAGTTTATTTTACTTTATGAAAATTTCATCTTTGTACCTCAAATAAAATTAAAGGAAAAACTCTCTTCCACATTTCAATATCATTATTACACTCTATTTAAGCAAACAATTTCCCTTGAACATAAATTTTCAGATGATATCAGATCATACAATGGCAATTTTTTTCGCTTGCACACTATAATTTATTTCAAATTTCAACAAATCTGTCATCATTTACCATGTGACGTCATAAACACATAATAGATGTAATCACATGTTTCCACCCAATCAGGTCATACGCCTCACTGTTGCCAGCGCGACTGTTTTCTACAGAAACTTTAAAAAGAATACATATTTGTCTCAGCACTAATGCACATAGCCAACTGGGCATACGCCAACTGGGCCCGCACCCAGGGCCACACCCTGGGTGGAGGCCTCGTTTTGTTCTCAACTCTGTCGTAATAAGATCATGATCCAGATAATTTTAATGGTCAAATATTATTCCCGTACATATTCTCCAAAAAACAGGGAATTTCAAACTGCATGCCAACTGGCAAAAGTGGTAATTATTCATATCTAATTCATAAATAAATTCGGATAATCGTAATTGTTCATATCTAGTGGTAATTATTCATATCCGTTGGTCATATCTAGGCCTAGGCCTAATACCAGTGGCGTAACGTACACCCCCGCAACACCCACATTGCGGGGGGGCAGGGTTCTAGGGGCCCTAAGGCCTGACTGCCGCTAATATCTACCCCTTGTAAAATCTAACTTGGGGGTCCAAAACCTGACTTTGCAGGGGGGCCCAAATGTTCTTCGTTATACCACTGCCTAATACCATAAACAATCATTCAACTTATTTAGTCGAAATGCACCCATCGGTCGAGCTGGTATGTGCCTAGGTTTTTGAGAAAGTGTGTTGTGCGCATTCATTTGTTTCAGATTATCGTTTGAACGAGTATTTGACAATGCATTCTATATACTGTCTTCTTTTAAAGATCATTTTGCATAGGGGCCCAGAGCCTAAAAGTGTCTTAAGACATCCCTGAAGATAGCTAAACCAAATTCATGCTGAAACAAAACACTGAAAACTATAAGGAACATTATGCATTTCATATTTTTTATGGATTTCGAAATCCAGAAAGCTTACTTGAAGTGTGGATTGAGTTTTTGAGCAGCATCCATGACTTCTAGGAAGTTGGCGTGTTTTGGCATCGCCAAGGTGACCGTCTGAATCTCATTCTTGTCTCCACCAATCCACAAAGAGTAATGGACGATCGTGTGCTTGGGATCCTCTAAAGAAGAACGCACCCCTTCTGAAATTGAAATGAAAATAATGAAAAAATGAAGTACATCACAAAATAATTATAAATTCTTATGTTGGCAAACAAATAACAATTCTAGAGGGCTTACTCCAGGAATCGGTAAACTTCTGAGAGAGAAATGCCAAGTTGTAAATGAAATAACATACGGTACTTAAGTAATAGCGTCACCGCAGCAAAATTGGTACCATGAGAAACATACTATAATATCAAATCAACAAAGATTCTAACGTGTTTTATATGAAAACAAGTAATATAAAAAAAAAATTTAAGTCAATTCCTTTTTAGATCAATAAAAAAAATTATTTTAGAAACTTTTTTATTAAATAGTTACATAAAACATTATATACATGACAGAAGCACATTATAAGAGGTAATTAATTTTATTAATTATCATTAAAGTATCGCATTGTCATCCAAAACGATCGTGTATATAAAATTTTAGTTCAACTGTTCAGCTTTGAAACGTGAGGGAAAAAAATCTTTTAAAAATTTGACCCAAGTCACTAAAAATGAAGCCAACGTGGATGTATCTGTAATTTTTAAATAATTAATTTCAGTTAATTATAATTCAAGTATCGTATTGTTCCCCAAAACAATAGTGTATATTAAATTTCAGCTCAAATGAGTGCATTAAAATGTGAGAGAAGAACCTTTTCAAGTTTTGACACAAGTCGCCAAAAATGATGCCAACGGGGCTGTATGTGTAATTCCTTGAATAATTAGTTTTAATCAATTAATTTTTATTAATTATAATTAAATTACTATATTGTCATCCAAAATAATCGTGTATATAAAATTTCAGCTCAATTGAGGGCTTTAAAATGCATTTTATTAACAATTGAAAATTTGAACAAGATAAATATAGAGAGAGTGTGAACTAATAGTGGGAATTGAAAAAAGCAAATCAGTCAGATTTTGGTGGAAAACGGCTTGATCTGCGTGGTGCTAATTTGGCTGCGTGACGTTAATACGTAAATACTCAACATACTTAAGGTATAAAACGGTCATTTACACATATACATGAGCCTAGGACGGGGATGATTCTAGTAGTAGTCGCGATCAAAACTATCGTACTCCAACGATAAAAAAAAATATTACTTTTGTAGTATTTAAATAATGTTTCTCACAAAGTAACATTTTCCGGTCCTTCAAAAGTTAAGAATCATCAAAGATATTTTTATTTCCGAGGCTCAGGACAAGGACAACCATTGTCAAAACATCATAATGTTAGAAATTATACTTTCAAGCTTTGTGAAAAAATTTCACAAAGCTCTCTTATCAATTATTTCGCAAACCCTTTATTCGGAACATTCATGTTTGAATTAATAATTGAAACAAACCCTGGTTGTTCTTTCATATAAAAGTACTTTCATTGTCCATTTTATTAATTTTTAAGCAATTCATAAAATATGAAATGTACTTTTGCATCTTCTATTGGGGATTTAAATGTATGTATTGTGTCCAATCATGAATGCTTCCAAACTCATGTATGTAAAAAAGTAAATATTGCCGTAAATCCCATGGTCTTCCATTTTGGCACATTTCCCAGTCAAATGGATCTTTGCTGCTTTGAAACATAATTCTGATATCTTCACTGTTGTACAAAACACTTTGTAAAACTTAATACGTAATTTAAACATTTAAATACATGTAAGGTAATAATACTGATGAATTTTAAATAGATTATTATAAAGGTAAAAGAGAAAAAAAACAGTAATTTTTAGGAGACAATTATTTTTTTTAATAATACATAGAGGGAGAAGTTTGAAAAGAGCCGCGACCTTTTTTGCAAAGAGCCATATACGGTTCGCGAGCCGTGGTTTCCCAATTCCTGGGTTAAACTGTGGAAAACAATGACATGACATGCACCGCACGCTATAAAATTTGCTTTGTTTGCCAAGTCACAAGAATAATTTACTTCAAATACGAGTGACATTAAAAATTCCTTTTTTACGACATTTTTTTGCACTAATTAAGTATTGTATTTCATCTTGGTTTTTTTTTCCATTATTTACTGTGAATAAAAGTGATATTGGTACTATACGTATATAAAAACTTAAGATTATTAACTTACATATATAAAACAGAGAATATTCAAAGAACAAACAATTTGTGATTTTAGTTCCAGTATTCCAAATCCGACAAAGCTTCTCAGTGCGAGAATTTTAATGTCGCACTAATCAGCTATTTTGAACTATGATCAAGTGATGAAGACGACACCTGAGCTGGCACCCCTTTCATCTAACTTCCACATCACGCCGATGGAAGGATGCTTGAGCCTCGACATATTTAACGTGTACAGGTCTTCTCTGCACGACGGGTCTTCAGCGGCACAATATTCGAACTCATGACACTCACCTGGAACCCACTACCTTTACTACCTTGACGGCCACACAAAGTTTCTCAGATTTGTATTTCTGCTTGGAACATTACGCACCTACTCCAAAGTTGATCTTTCCCTTTTTTTCGAGGCACAATTCATGGTTTTTGGATATCTTTTACTTAATTAAAAATAGTTCAAGTATCACGAGATATGTCGCCAAATGTCAGCTGAGTGCCGGCAATATGACCAAATCAATCTTAAATGAAACCTCTATCGATACTCATAATTTTGTTAATTATAACAGGAATTCTGAAATCTGAACGTAGCAGAATGTTCTTAGTTCTGCTAAATATCGAGTTAATATATTCCACGAAAGAAAAAAAAAGGAAAAAACTCGGATAAATTACCATCCTCCTCACAAGCTTCTTAATATAAAGTAGCACTTGAATGTTTGAATGATTTGCTTGAAAACTGGAAAGAAACGCATTAGTCTTCAACGTTCCGAGTCAATAAAATATTTTGAATTTTTTTACAGAAATCTCCAGAATTTTGGTCATGGTTAAGTGCTTAAATACCTCTAGTGGTTTCTCAGGCACTTGATTCAGCTTTGACAAAGAGTTGAGAGTTCCCAACACAAAACAAAATTCTACTAACTATCCTCTTAGACAGCAGCTTTCTTAAAATGTAAATAAATTAATTGAAGCTTAAGTAAGTGTTGGCAAAAAAAAAATTATATTTCTATATAAAAATAAGTAAATAAAAAAAATGCTTTATCAAAACGTAAACCCATTAACTAACTTGCTGATTTCCCCCTTTATAATATTTTTATTCGAAATTAATACATATAATCTTTTTTTCTCTCTATATATGTATTCAATCTATCAATATACAGTGAAATACATTAAACGTGGAAGCACTTAAGACGAAATATCGGTTAACACGAAATAATACAACAATCTCGATAATAATCGACAAATCTCGACTTATAACTACAAAAAACATCATCAATGCCTAATATTGGTATTAAACGTGACTTTTTGATATGATATATTAAACCACCGTTTGAAATTAAATTCCAACCACATATAAAGGCTGCATAATGTATTTTTCAAGCTTGAAGAAACAGTATACTTGTCATTATCCCCTTTGCAAAATATAATTCAATTTTTTTAAAAATTTTTTTGCTTGCCCACGAAGAGGAAATTTCTTAATTTAACGATATTTAACATTTTTTTTCTTTATAAAAATCAACTATTACTCGCTCATAAATGTAAACCTCTTGAATTTTAACATAATGTATAGTCATTCTTCGAAAGTTTTAAAGGTATGTAAGAACTCCATCCCCCCCACACGCAAAATAACATTTGAGTTGTACATAATAGGAAAATGTGATAGTGGCACGCCAATCCTTTTATTTATAAGCATTAGTCAAATAGTAAGTCATGAGTCTAACACACAATCCACCATATTTAGAATGCTGAAATACTCACCAGTGCCTTGGGTGTCGTGGGCGTGGGTCCTGCACTTTCTGTCATGTATGAAGGCCAAACTTTTCATGTTAAGGGCCGGCATGACGTAGTAGTTGTCCAGTTCATTGCCATAAGTGCCTTGCCAGTCTTGATTCATGAGCAGATGAGTCATGGCACGTCCTTTTGTTGTTTCGGTGCCAGGTTCCTCGGCCGCGATCAAAGCCTGTGAAAAGACACATTTGCACTCTTATAATAAACAGTGTTGCAATTGTTTTCTTTGATTCTTGATCCAACTAAATGTCAGGATTAAAAATTGGATTCTATCACACAATTTAGAAGTATAGTCTTATCAAACAAGTAAATAAAAGTTTTTACGTATCATCGCAACAATCGCCAACTCTATTAATAACTCATCAAGTTGGCAACTCCAACTCCATTTCCTATGTGCCATACGCACTTAATTGGAAACCTTGTGCTTCGTTTCATATAATGTCGCCAATAGGCTGCGAAAATATGTAAATACCCAAATAAATTAACTTCATAGCAATCGTCAAATACCTTCACTTAAAGAAAAACAAATGCACAAATGTATAAAATAAACCATAAGAAATGTTATAACACGATAAAAAATTGGTAACAGAAATGGTTCAAAAAAGTTTAATAACAATAATATACTTTCTTACTTTCCAATAAATACTGGACCATAGAATTAATCAATTTATTCCATTTCGAGAATACCTTGAGATCTTTAGGGGTACCTTCAGAATCTAACGGTTGTTTTATTAAAAAATGCAGACATCAACAGTTCCCGATCAATGTTTGCGATTTTTTATGACCATCTCATCTCCTACGTATTCTAAATACTTATACATAGCTATTTAATTAAAAAAGTGATGCATGACAAATAGGAGTGCGTTGATACAGTGCCGATTTAAGCTCATTTCGTTTCATACCATTCTTATTAATGTATTATTTAAATTAGTGAACAGAATCCGATCTCATGGTAGCTAATATTTTAAAGAAATGTTTACTGCACCTGCTTCATAAATTATGTTGTTGTGACTTATACCACGTGGTTCAGGTAAAGGCTACACCAAATTTACGAATCCAAAAACCTTAAATCATAAACGAGATGAGATGTAGCAATTAAGTCTTCCCTGTCAAATTTCATTTTTAATGATCCTACTTTAAAGTAAACGGGGCACCCATGTACAGTAGAACGTCGTTTATCCGAACGTTTATTATCCGGAGCGTCAAATATCCGAACCAAAGTCCGGATCCGTTTTCGAACAGTGCAATGCTCAACATTTGTTTCCAGTGAGGCCAAAAGTGACGGGAAAATCCAAGGTGAGGGATAATTTGGGAATTTCAGCTGTGTGATTTGGTAAACATCTGCGCGGAATATTAGGTCAGCTTATTTCGAAGTGAGGTGGTTGAGTTTTTTGTCGATATAGAAACCTAGATGGCATGCGATGCAGAAGACTGTGGATTTCAAATGCTAAATGATGACGAGATTATGACTTCCGTGCAAGAAGAATCTGATCCTGTCGACAATGAAACGGATGAAAACGAGGACAACAACAACAAAAGTAGCAAATGCTGATGCGTTTTCAGCGTTAAAGACAGCTATGGAGTGCTACGAACAACAATCATAGTGCTGTTCTACTCAACTACTGCAGCTGAAGAGAATCAGAGACCTTGCATTGAAAAAACGAAGGTGTACAATGGTACAGCGAAAAATAAGTGATTATTTTCCACAATCAAGTTAAAATTGCGACATTTTGCACCTATTTTGCTTTCTCTTTTCACGCACGTTTCTCACATGTGATGATTTTCAATATTTGTATAGTGTCCAGTATCATATACTGCATGGATCGCATTCGGTTGTCAGTTATCGGAACAATCGCGTATCCGAACGGTGTCCGGTCCCAATTGATTCGGATAAACGACGTTCTACTGTAATTTAAAACATGATCATTAGAGCTTTGCGCAGAATTATTTATTATACCAGAAAGTTTTTTGCCTTTCTCAAAAGTAAAACGTAATTTGCAAGTTTAAATAATAATAGTTTGGTCATCTCTATTTCTCTTCATGGTAAAGATACCATCAGGAGCTTGTTGGAAGGTTTTTCATAATCATCAGTTTGAAAAGTTTACTTCTGAATAGATTTCAAGGAAGATTAGAGTAGCATTTTTGAAAATTAATAAATCCTATTTTAATTACTAGGCTGTCGTAAATGGCCTACTTTAAATATGCACATATGAACCTTGAAATGTTTACAATTTCACGAAGGAAAATATTGACACAAATCCAGCAAAGAAACATATAAATAAATAGTTCATCACTCTGGAAACGAACTTGCTGATTTATGAAATGAAAGAGTTCATTCGCACAAAGCACCGCATTATTTTGAAAATAAATAATACAAGTAGAGATCATTATTTATTGCAATATGACACTCGAGTAAGGTCAATATAGTACATCTCAGAGATGTCACAAAAATGTCACTGGAGCTTCCTTAAGGAGGACATTCAACGTTATATGTGACCTTCTTGTGTCTTCCAATTTGATACATGGGACATTTCCGTCACTTTTTGACGTCATAGTTACTCTATGGTTTGACGCGACATGTTTAAGCTTTTTTTCTTCTCTTGCAATGGTTATTGATAAGTTTAACCACATTGTAACTCTGCGAGATTTCTTGAATGGGAAACGTTAGAAAACTTAGTACAAAGTAATGAATCTTATTCCCATCAGCATATATTTATTCATTCTCTTTCGCTTTAAGGAAGGAAGGTTAAATCTCATTTTATGAATGATACATGAATAATACTTCTGTTACAATAATTAAGTATTCTTAATTTTTTAGGAAAACTCTTTTGATTTTCACATGTAATAAACTCAACTTTTTCCTCGTACCAAATTGGTCACATCTACACGTTTAATTTTTTTTTTTGTCGTTTTAAGAAAGAAAAGGTAGCTATCATTCTATGAATGACACATGGAAAATACTCCTCTAACAGATATTGTATGTGCTTATTTTCTTAGAAAAATTCTTTGATTTATTTTTAAGAACGAGGGCTCGTTGGCTTAGGGTAGTGTGCACGTTTCGTAAGCCTAAGATTGCGGGTTCAATCTCGGCTGGGTGGCCGCGGTAGCCAAGTAATCAAGGTATCGTCGGATCATGGCTAGCGTGTCATGAGTTCGAGCCCAGTACCACTGAAGACCCGCCGTGTAGGGGAACGATGTACGTTAAATCTGTCAAGAACTCAAACGTCCTCCCATTGGTATCAGGAGAGGGGGGCAGCTCAGGTGTCGTCCGCGTCACTTGACCATGGTTCAAAATTACGCGGTCAGTCGCCAAAAGCCCTCGTGTAGCTGAACAGTGCGACGTTAATATTCACTCACACATTCACTCAATCTCGGCTGCAGTAGGTTGATTTTTGGATATGAAAATAGTTGGCACGCATGTTATGTGGCATATAAAAGATCCCTTATCAATTTGGCTCTGGTACTCTCGGCAAAACTAAATAATGGCAATATTTAGCATCCGACGAGAGTTTAAATCAAAATTAATTCAAGGGTCAAAAATAGTTAGCGAGACCTTCCACTAGAAGGTGCTACCATGAATGGCTTTCACATTTGAGGGCTTGCCGTGTCTGCAAAGGCTTAGTTACCTATACGCAGCCCATTAGAAAAAAAATTTCAGAAAAAGCAGTCAATAAAAAAAAAGGTTAAGAATTTAAAATGAAATAATCGAATGGTTAAAATAATCGTATCGTACGAAACTTGTTGTATTCAGTATAAAAAAACTTGTTTCTCTTCTAATACTATCACTGAGAAACATTTGTAAGGCAAATGCCTAGTATTATTTATTTATTATAATTTTAAAAACAGCAAATGAATGTATTGTGAAAAAAAATTCTAGTTTTCCTGAATAAATATAGTTTTAGCTCCAAGTTTACCTTTTTTTTTTTAAAAAAAATGTGTTCCAAAAAACTTCGAACTTTGTTTCGGTATCGAAGTTCTAAAAAGTCACCCATTCCAGGTTTTCCAGATCCCAGTTAGTGTCTTGCATTGAAGAATCCGTATTAATGCAGAGCGTCAGCAATCACTAGTGTGTTGATAAGAGGTCAGGGTCCACACTCACAAATATGTCTAGGTTTACCATGTCAAAATTTAGCTAAATTAATTAAACACTTGAAATCTAATTTAGGAAGCATTACTCAAAAAAAGAGCTAAAATTCAGTTTAATTTTTTTTTTTTACGGCCATAAGCTGTTAAAGGAAAAATATGTAAAATTTCAGAGTATTATTACCTGCAAAGCCAACCCCGTGCTGTGAACGCTTCCGAAACCTCCATCGGCCTGTTGCCACTCGCTAATGTTCCTAGCTACGTCTCTTTTCATGGTCAGCCATTCCTTGCTGTGGCTACTGTTCTCTGAAGCCCAGCATGAGATAGCCAGCAATGCGTAAGTTTGCACGTCTGGAATGAAAAAGACAATAGTTTTATTAATGATTTAATGGGGAGGGGGCAGTCAAATTCGAGTTAATCAGAAATATACAATGAAGCGGTGAAAAAAGTTTTGTCGTTTTAAATAATAATCGGGTAAAAATAGTAACATCTCAATAGGTACTTCACTTGCAGGGGCGCAGCTACCACCGTATCAATGATACGAGACCCCCAAGCTACAGGAGCTCCAACATATGTGAGGAAAATTTGTTAATACATATATTAAGGGGCCTTAAAAAAAGTGTGCAAGAAATTTTGACACGGATCCCCTCAAGAGTAGCTACGCCGGTGTTCACTTGTCAAATTTCAAAGCCCCATCAATTTCATTTAATATGCGGCAATCTACGTTACTGCACATGTGGTTTATGTTAAATTTTCTCTCTCATGAAATTATTCTTTTCTCACTGTTTCCAAAATATGAATTTGAAATTCCCGAGAAAAAAATACATACGCAAAAAAACACTATATGCTTTTAAAAATGAAGTAACTGCATATATATCAGTATTTAAAAATTATCCCTTATTTTTTTATATAATCCTAACACACATCTTCAGAAAATGCTAGAAGTTTCAAATACGATCGCAGGTCGGAACGTAAACTGAACCTCAACCTTCCATTATAAAATAACTTAATTGAATATATAAGTGTAAGAAATAGAATATAGTTTCATTGAAAGATGTACAGTAGGCCCACAAAAGTGTTCGTACACTTACGATTTCCTACGAAATTTGTTGTTTTCGACTAATAAAAAGTATTATAGCGGAATTGTGATTTTTTTAATAATATCTACAACTTGTTCTTAAAGTATCCGACTGGTTATGACAACGTTTTTTTTTTTTTTAAAAAAGGAGATATGGGAATTTTTTTTGCTATTTTTATATTTGTTTAGTGTATTTTAAGAAAAATGTGCTAAAATGAAGAAGAGAAAAAGAAAATATTATTACTAAAATGGGAAGAAATAGGTAAAAATTGACAAAAAAAAATGCATAAACACGGCTCATTCTGCACCAAAGGTTTATAAGCAAATTTTCAATTTTTTCAATCTAATCTGTTGCTATATTATTCAATTTTGAAATGACCTTCAGGATAAGAGATATTTTCTTTTTTACAAAAACTAGAGCACTTTATCTCGGTTATTATATGAAATTGCTTAAAAAAACAGTGATTATATTCACATAAGGGACTGTAAATTTTGTCATAAAACAGTGATTGATAAATCTGATGGTTAAAACAATTATTCAGAACTTACAGAAAAAATTTCAGTTAATTATGTTCAAAACCTTTTTAGCAATCGCTCCCCGTTTCATTATTTTCAAAAAATCACACTTCGAGTAAAACGCGTTTTAAAGTATGACATCTTGGTTAAAGTAATGGCATCTGCTTTTGTTAAAACACTTGTAGTTTTTGTTCTTGTGAACGGAAAATGATAAACTTGGTATTTTTATGAAGCTAATAAGATGGCCCATAAAATAAAATCATAAAAAAATTTGTCAATTTTCGGCAAAATTCACAATTTTAGGGTAGTCGGATACCTTAATGGAATAGCATACTCAATTTTTAAAATATACTAAAACTATAATTTTGAAAAAATAATAATCAAAAACCTACAAAAAAATTACACCACAAATGTCTTCGTACGCTTTAAAAAAATCCAACGTAACTTTAAATATCGTATTTCTTAATTTTGTAAGATAGCGTTTAGCATCCGCAACAACTTTTAAGCGTCTTGGTACAGATTTAAACAGTTTTTTGAAATTTCTGTATCGATGTTTCTCCAATCTTCTGTGATTATTGTTTAAACTTCACATTTTGTTTTATATATATACATATATGCTATATTTTCCCTTTTTTTAAATCTAATTCTCATTAAATATGTTCTACTAGGCTTAAATCCGGCGATTTAGGAAGTGTTTCAGAATTAGGAGACGTTTACAGAGACACCAATGGCGTTCATTGAGATCAGTGCTCTTGGCATCATTATCTCGTTAAAAAATAAGGTCGCCTCCAATATCTCAATTTTTAGCGGATAATTTAAAATCGGGCTTTAAAATATTAAAGTAGAGCTCATGATTCACAAAACCGTACAAAAATACCCGATTACTTATTCCTGAAACCGATTTACACCCCCACGCAAGAACAATTTCACCCACATGTTGGAGATGCTCTTGTTTCACATAAATTCTACGGAATAAGTTCCTTATTTTCCTTCAACAAACTATTATACGTTTGTTGGAACGAAAAATGTTGAATTTTTCTGTCATCTCAACCAATCTGCTGTCTGTGTTGAATTTTCTGAAACTTAATCCCATGAATCTAGTTATAACAGTGAAACATGGAGGTGGAAGTAGTTCTTGCGTGGGGGTGTAAATCGGCTTTAGGATTAGGTAATTTGGTATTATTTTCTGATTTTGTGAATAATGAGCTCAGCTTTAATATTTTAAAGCGCAATTCTAAAATATCCACCCAAAATTTGGATATCGGAGACGACTTCATTTTTAACAACATAATGACGCCAAACACACTGCTCTCAATGGACGCCACTGATGCCTCTGTAAATGTCCCCAAATTCTGAAATATTTCCTAAAGCCTAGTAGATTATAATTTGAAGAGAATTTGATTTTAAAAAACAAAATATGTCATATAAAAACAAAATATGAAGTTAAAACAATAATCGTAGAAGAATGGCGAAACATCGATACAGAAATTACAAAAAAACTGATTAAATCTACACCAAGACGTTTAAAAGTTGTTGCGGATGCTAAAAGCTATCTTACTAAGTACCAAATTAAAAAAAATACGATATTTAAAGCTATGTTGAGGTTTTTTTTAAATGTACAAAGACTTTTATGGCGTAATTTTTTGGTAATTTTTTAATTATTTATTTTTAAAACAATATTTATACTATGTTTTAAAAATTGATTATGTTATTCTATTAACAACAAGTTGCAGATATCATAAAAAATTACAATTCTGATATATTAATTTTTATCAGTCGAAAACGTTATAAATTTTATTGGAATTTGCAAGTGTGCGAATACTTTTATGGTCCACTGTATATGTCTCAAAATGTGTTAAAAATAATATATATCTGCAGACGATATTGTTATAGATGCATCACACAACACACACAGAAAACTGGTTAAATTTTCAGACGGCAGATGATTTTTTTTAAAAAAAATTATATTAAACCAAAATATTTCTTTCAAAATAGCTACATACAGATAAATAATTAAAATAATTATAAGAATGTGATTACAATTTTGTTTAAAAATAAGAGAAACGGTTATATTAAAGTTTGGGATACAATCGAAATTTAAGACCTTGATTTACCTTTACGTCAATGAATGGGCAACAACGAAACGAACGTTTAAACACAATTTCAAAAGAAAAATTCGAGACAGTGTAATGTCTTCTCAAAGATATGAAGGGAAATATAATATATATATACGCTATATATTTCTGTATAAGTTCTCAATTTTCATAACAACGAACTTTCAGGATGACGTCTGTCCAACGTAACTTTAGAATGTTTCAAATACAAAGAATCCATATTTCGCTTGAATTCAAAGAATATAATGTCATGTAGCCTTTTAACAATAGAACAAATGAAACCTTGTCCGATTAAAGGACAGAAGTATTCAAATTACTAGCAGTGTTTGAAGCTGTTAATAATGAGGGTATTATGAATAGGAGTGAGAGGAACTCTTACAATTAGTAAATAAAACAAATTTTTTATGCGATATTCTATTAGGTTTTGAGAAAATTCGCGAAAAAAAGAATACTAATCAAACTCTTTAAAATTTTTTTACTCCTTTTGTAATGCAAATAATATATAATATAATATATAATAATATAATATTTCGCTCCTTCTTAAAAAATAATACTCTCTTTTACATTTAGTTTAGGGGTCGGCAACTTTGTAGCTTTGGTGTGGCAAACCAATTTTGCAATATGATTCAGTGTATCCCGCAGTAGGGAAATACTTTGAAAAAAGCTATTCCCGTAGTAATGAAGGCAGATTTAGTGAATAGAGGTCAAAAATATAGATCTAGAGTTTCATTATAAATATTCTAAAGGGTATTCTTCATTTTTAAAGGTATCTGTTAACATAAAAATGAGCATAATATCTAACTACAGTCGAACTTCTATTTAACGAAGTTATTAAATCCCGAAAAAGTTCGTTGCATGGAAAATTTGCAATATATAGAGGTTCACATTTATCACAATATACTTTATAAACTACATAAAAAAATTTTTAAATTATAAACACTATATATTAAAAAGTAGTTACATTCACGTCTTTTTGTGAATTAATATTTACGTGTTACATATCTTACTCATCAAAAAAAGAAAGAAAGAAAAACTGCAGGGAAAGCAAGAAAAAAGAATGTCGAGACAATATACTGTATTTCCAACTTTAAAAAAATAATTTTATATTAAAATTAATCAATATGTTAAGAACATTTTCTAATTTAAAGCATACAAGTACTTTTAAACATACATGGTTTTAAAACTAGAAATTCTAAACATACATTATCATATGCGTCCTTAAATTTAGTTACTCATAAAATATGTTTGAGTTTTTTTTGTTTGTTTGTTTGAAAAAATGCTTTGTTTCATAATATACCTCACATCTTTCCTGTTCACCAAAAATCCCTTCAGTCATATTTTTACGTGTATTTTCTTAAATTTTTTTAGTCATCCATTACTACCTAGAAATTGGTCGTATCCCAATGCCCTCGCAAATTGAAGAGCTTTCTCTGTTACGAAAAGTCTATAGATCGGAACATTTTTCTCTCGGATTGTGAGTATCTACTTCAAAACTGCATTGTCAACAGCTTCACAGACGCATGTTCTTAAACAGTTTGAACAAGAATTCGATGAATCATAATTTTGTAACTTATGTCGAATTTTTTTATAGTTGATAAGCTGTTTGGAGGAATACTAAATTTTAAAACAAAATCCTTTTTCCTGACTCCTTTATCCCCTTCCTGAAGAAAAAAATGTTTTTGTTTGATGCTCAAGTACTTACGTTTTAAGACATTTTCGAGCAACAAGAAACGAAGTTACCAGTAATACTGATCAACACTACAAATGAACGGAGGACAAGGGGACACGAGACAACTCAACTGAGGGAGTTGTCTCCTTTCCAATGAACTGGTCAATGGTCGTAAAAGATTGCACTTGAAACTGATGAAACGCCTAGAGTTCAATTTTCTCGGCGAGTTAGGCACTTAATAAAAACCAGTTCAAGATTTATGACCACCATAAAATGTGTTAATAGAGAGAATAACTTGAAATGTCCAGAAATATACACTAAAAATATGCAGAGAAAAAATTCAATCACAAGAAAAAAAAGTTTGTTACATAGAAAATTCACTTCACTATTGGGAGGTTATTTTACGAAGGAAATCATAAAATGTTCTTGTTTCCAGGAAAAAGTTCGCTATGTAGAAAACTTCGCAATGTAGAGGTTCGTAATATGAAGGGTTCGCGCGCGATTGCATTTCTTTAATATAAATAAAAAAATTAAAATGCACAATTGTATCTTTTAAACATGTTTATTAAAATAAGACATAAACAACAAAATATAAATATTCCTTCAATATTGATAAGTAAACAAATATTTTTAAATAACAAACGTCAACCTAGTCCCTACATTACTCTACTTCATATCGTAATATCGCAGATTTTATTTGTGACTTTCAAATTGACCTGATTCTGAACATTCAGTTGTTTCAATATATATTCGTATACGGAAAATAATCGGATCGCGTATGGAGAACCCAAAGCAGAAAGCAGAGTACACACACACGCACACTCATGCAGAGAGTTTTCTTCTAACAATTAATTCCCTCTATCAGTGGCGTCCAATAATTTAAAGTAACTCTCGATTTACTGTCAGGTATCTAGAAGATTTTTTATGTAAATCCGCAAATGTTGCTTTCCGTAATTCTAAAGATGTTAGTCCAATGTGAGCTCCATTTCAAATTTGTCAGCTTCTTTCTACTGAAAAATTGACATATTTGTAGAGTAGTGTAGAGCAGGAGTTGGCAACCTATGGCACGCGTGTGGTACAATTCTCAGCGGCACTTTGTGCTAATCTCCAAATTTGTCAAGTTTTGAGTGGATGGAAAGAGGTAAATGTGTAATGGACCTTGTTTGACAAACATCTTCAGAAGTATGGACATTTACGGAATTACAAAATAATTTGAATGATAACTCTGAAGTAAATTTACAGCTATTTTGTAAATAACTCAACGTTATTTCTGGAGAGATTTAATTGCTTGAAGAAAAAAATTGTACGTACTGTGCTTTCCACTTTTGGTTCTACGTATGTAAATAAAAAAAATCTTTCCTCATATGAAGCATATTTCAAGTTCGCAAAGAAATTGTTTAACTTCTGAATGCTCAAAATCGAATTAGATCATACCCCTAATTTTGCAATACGAAAGTGGAGCGGTGCAAGCGCATTAAAATTTATATTTTTATTTTTATTTAACTATAGTGAAGGGAAATAATTATATTTGAGGGACTCATTTCTTATTTTAAAAAAATATGCTTAAAAATACATAATATACGTACAATTTTAATTTTTTTTATTTTTGTTGAAGAAATATCTACATTTTATGCTATATCTAATGTATAAAATTCTCCTGTATGTGTGTGTGTGTGTCACAGTGTTTGTAACCAAACTCCTCCGAAACGGCTAGACCGATTCTAATGAAATTTTGTGCGTATATTCAGTAGGTCTGAGAATAGGATGTAAACTATTTTTCATTCCGATATTGCAATTAGTTAAAAAGATATTAATTAAAAACCTTAAAACGCCTAATTGTTTTACCCCTGCAGATTGTTTACTTGGCAGAACTTCCATTCCGTTTCGGCCGAGCGGTGATCCGACGTTTTCCACCATCTTAAAATTGCCATCCAATTTTTATTAATGAAATCAGACAAAAAATAATTACAGAATCGGAAAGATCATTTATTTCGCCACGATACGGTATAATTTTTTTTTTCAAAATAACGATATTTTCTATTTTTTACGAATTTTTTAAAAAATGGTTGAAACTGATGCGTTTTTATGAAAATTATTTCTAAATTGATGCGTATGAATTTGTTTTCGTGTAATTAAAACGATATTCTACACTAAATAACTTCAAGCCTTTCTCTTTTAGATCCAGTCATTTAAAAAATAAAATTCCCAAAACATTTTTTTTAAAGAATTTTTAAAAATCAGTCCAAATTTTTACTAAACATAAAATAATTTCTTCATTTATGAAAGTAATCGCACGAAACTTTTGTTCTGTGTGTAAAAAAATATTATCCGTAATCTGTACGAAGATTGAAAAAATTGCTTAAAAATTACGGATTAAAAAAAAAATTTGTGATTTTCGTAAAAAACCGTTTTTGCGAGAAATAATTTAAACAGTATTTTTTGTACATTTTTTATATCAAAGTACTTTATTTTTGCAATTAATTTGTGAAGTTTAAAAGCATTAACTTAAAAATTATGCCCTAAAAATAAAAAAAATTAATAAATAATACGCGATTTTACAGTTAGCCAAACCTTGGTGTCGAAAAATAGTTTTGCGCCAAAGACCTTTGAACTGTTTAACCGTCGACCGCATCTAACTCAAGGGTTACATTAAAAAGTTCTGCCTTAAACAGGGGGAAATCAGTAAATTTGGCGAGTAAAAAAAAATGCGAGTGAAAAAGTTATTTTTGCTTCAATTTTCGTCATTTTTTCTTTAGATAATTTTCAAAATTAAATCATTATAGATGTTAGATTAAGATGACAAAATGTATTCAATACATTTCTGAGACTCATTTAAAATATTTATCAGTATCAAAATTTTTGTTCTCTTTCATAAAACTTATAGTTTACTTTAAAATAATGCCTAATGTATAAATCTTTTTTTGACATATAATTTCATAATAAAAATGCAAAATTTGCCCATTTCGAATTTTTTTTTTTGAATTATTCAGTTAAATAAGCATAACTTCCTTAGAAAAAAAATAAAAGCTATGTTCAAATAAAAAATTCTTCATTATTAATTGCGTGTTATTAATATATCAAAAATTACTAAATTGGCATGTCACAATTAATTGCTAAATGAATATTTGTAATCAATATTAGTATAAAATAATTAATTAATTTTGTTTTGTATTTTTGATTTCTTCTAAAATGAATAAATATAGATGAATTTAAATGAAAATGATTTTTAAAAAGTTCATTGATCATTTAGAATCAGTGATAAAAAAATAAAATGCCGAAAACTATCTTTTTTTAAAAAAATGTTAAAAAACCTTTTTTTTTTTTTTTTTCTTTTTTTTTTTACAAAACAATGATATTTTGCATATTTTATGATTTTTTTCTAAAATGAATCAAAATCGTTGCGTTTAAATAAAAATGATTTTTAAAAATTTAGAATCAGTGATTTAAAAAATAAAAAGCCAAAAACTTTTTTGAACAAATTTTAACAAAACACTCAAAATACTTAAAACAATCATTTAATAATTTCTTCCTTTATAAAGAAAATTGTATGAAACTTTTTTCCCGTGTGTCGAACATTTCAAAATGTCCTCACAATTTTACTTCAAGATTTAAAATAGTAGTAAAATTTTGTAATTTGAAAAATTTCTACTTTTCTGTCTTTTTTCAACATACAACTATTTTTAAAAAGGCTACATTTTCGTTTCCGTGGACTAAAAAATTGCAACGAAAGAATTGAAAAGTGAGTGAGTGATTTATAAATTCGCACTGTTCGCGGGGTTTTAGCGACGGACCTCGAAATTTTCAACCATGGTCAAGTGACGAGGGCGACACCTAAGCTTTTACCCACCTCTCCTAAGTATCCACCACACCAACGCAAGAACAAATTTCGAAAAAGGGAGTTTTAATGTCACAGTTAAAGAAAGCACTCACATCGCGCATACACACACATAAGTGCTATCGTCCTGAGGTAAACAGGAAATTTTTTTCCCCATGGGGATTAAGTTATTCACTGGTAAAAGCCCGTGCAACGCCGGGATAAGCGGAGAGGAAAGATACAAAGAAGTAAAAGTAATTTCGAGAAATAATATTGGAAGTGCTGATTTTGTGAAGAGAAGGGAAAATGTTAAACGAGAAAGCCATGACACGCACTCACGGGCCATACACTCACATCGTACGCGTCACACCCACACAAAAGTGCTGGCGTCAGAAAGAAAGGAGGAAATTAACATGGGGATTAAGTTATACCCTCGGTAAAAGCCCGTGCAACACCGGGCCGGGTCAGCTAGTATATATATATATATATATATGTTTTTGTTAAGAAATATCTTTAAAAGTTGCAAAATTAGTATATAATAAATTGAAACGCAGAATTAATGTATGTAAATATCTGTATTATTAACCTGTATTCTCTAACTTTGCATATATTATCATGGGAATTGAATTATTTAAAAAATTTGCTACTGTGTGGCACGCTGAATCATATTGGTAGATTGGTTTGGCACGCCAAATCTAAAAGGTAGCCGACCCCTGGTGTAGAGTGTTGCTGAGAATTGCACCACGTGCCAAATATGGCACGTGTGCCATAGATTGCTGACACCTGGTTCAGACTTTTTTTAGCACTTTTGATTCTTTTATTGTAATATTATTTTAATGTTTTCACATTTATCTATTTCTTAAGAAGTGTTGCGCACGCATTAAAATTTCGAAGATAGCATCGAAAAAAGAAAAAGTAAAACACTTACAAATGTATCAAAAAATATTTTGAAAATGACCACTTCAAAAAAAAAAAGAGAGCAAAACATAAACAGACGCGAGAATTTCTTTTTTCCCTGGCTTGTTGCCAGATTTAGCACGCTCATTCTCAAGCTCACGCGAAGTAACTTTTTCCTTCAATTAACCTTTGATCGCCAGAATATATTTAACAATATTTTTTTTCATCATCCGCGACCAATACTTTCTTCCATTATTCAGAAAGAAAGATTCCAATCGAATCGTAATAATTACTGCACTTGGTAGAAAACAATCACACACACATTTTTATAACAAAATTTTTCTTAATGTTTATAAACAAATACAATCTTTGATTTTTGTCTGATTATTTATTGATATGGAATAATTTATTTACCGATCATTTTCAATTCCGTCTTAGTATGAAAGATGTCATCCATTTTCGCCAACTTTTCAGATTGGCGCACACTCTCAAAAAAAGAAACAAGTTTCGATGAAATGTGTTGGAATTCAAAACGTATAAAATGTATAAGGAATCCACTAAAAAACAAGACTGGATTATAGAGCTAATGAAGTTCATTGCAATGCTAATCGCGGAAGGTGTGTGTGTGTGTTTGTGTGGCTCTGTCTATAATGAACTAATAAATCTTGCTAAGACTCTGGATTAAGTGAAATCTCCCTTGGAATACGAAGACTCTCAAGGCAGGAAATAAAATAAATAGTTTCCAACAAGAAAGAAGAGATATTAAGAACTATACGTTAGACCAAACAGAATTCAGGAGATTTTTTTCATACAGAAAAAGGATTACAGTAGAACGTCGTTTATCCGAACGTTTTTTATCCGGAGCGTCAAATATCCGGACCACAGTCCGGATACGTTTTCGAAAAGTGCAATGCTCAACAGTTGTTTCCGCGTGAGGCCAAAAAGTGACGGGAAGACCCACGGTCAGGGATACTTGGGGAATTTCAGTTGTGTGAGATTTGGTAAACATCTGTGCGGAATATTAGATCAGTTTGTTTCCAAGTGAGGGGGTATATACGTGCTTATTTGTTGGGTTTTGTTGATATAGAAACTTGAATGGTATGCAATGCAGAAGGCTATGGCATGCAATGCAGATTTCAAATGCTAAATGATGACGAGATTGGGACTTCCGGGCAAGAAAAATCTGACCCTGTCGACGATGAAACGGATGAAGACGAGGACAACAGCAACGAAAGTAGCAAGGATCCATCAATTGCTGACGCGTTTTTCTGCTTTAGAGACAGCTATGGAGTAGTACGAACAACAATCAGAGTGCTGTCCTACTCAACTGCTGTGCAAGAGAATCAGAGACCTTGCAGCGAAAACACGAAGGGTGTACAATGGCAAAGCGAAAAATAAGTGATTATTTTCCACAATAAAGGTAAAATTGCGACATTTTGCACCTAGTTTGCTTTTTCTTCAAGCACGTTTCCCGCATGTGATGATTTTCAATATTCGGTTTCATATACTGCGTGGTCACATTCGGTTTTCGGTTATTCGAACAATCGCGTATCCGAACGGTGTTCGGTCCCAATTGATTCGGATAAACGAAGTTCTATTGTATAAACTTAAATCAGAAACCTGTTAGTGACACACATATTTTGAAGGAATAATCATACAATATTTATCAATATCTTCTTTATCAACAAAATAATAAGAAGTTTTAATTGCATTAGAGCAATACGTTCCGTATTTTAATGTTACCTGTAAATGTAAGTGAGGGAGTATTAACGGATGTGTGTCGCCCTATAAATCTACATGAAGGCTATAGGCGTAATAATTTTGAGCCATCGACAAAAAGAGAACCTAACGCCACTTCCCTCTCTGAACTTTCCCTCTACGCCAGCGGGATGGCTTAGCGTCTCGACAGACTTAACGTACATCCGTATCGCCCTATGGCGGGTCTGCAGTGGCGCTAGAATTGGCCGCGGTAGCCTAGTGGTCAATGTAACGTACTCTCGTGGCCGGCGTGTCATGAGCTCGAGCCCAGTATCACTGAAGACCCTCCGTGTAGGGGAGAGGTGCACGTTGAATCTGTCGAGAGCTCAAACGTCCTGTTGGTGTTGTAGTTAGATGAGAGGGGGTGTCAGCTCAGGTATCATCCTCGTCACATGACCATGGCTCAAAGTCACGAGGTCCGTCGCCAAAAGAGTAGCTGAAAAGTGAGACGTTAATAATCACTCTCAGTAGCACGAGGGTTCTAAATCATGACACGCTGGCTGCGTGACCTTGACCACTATGGCCACATCTGTAAATGTAAGATTCTACTTTCTCTTTCAATGCTTTAGAATGTTGAAATTAAAATCTACAGATCAACCACGAGTAATTGATGATTGTGAAATGTGATCCGTTCGAGCAATAAATAAGTTGTTTAAAGAAGTTATGAAAGTACAAACATACAATTTTCCAGCTAAATAATAACTCCTACTCTCCAGATCAATTTTTTGAATAAAAAATTAGTAATTATTAACTATAATTTAATTTTAAGTAGCAGTTTTGAACTTCTCTTGAAGTTACGGGGTATAAATTTGATGTGAAATTTTATCATTCTAGACTTTTTTTACCTTATAAATGTAGCTCTGATGTTAGTCCAGAAGAAGTGTTCTAAATTTGAGATGCACGCACCTTTTGGGATGCGGGGAAAAAATTGCGAGGTTAGGGGGTACAAGGAGGAAAAATTAAAAATGAATCGAATAAATCCGCTACATATTAAAATAAGTATTCAGAATGGGATAAAAATCATCATTTGAAAATCCTGAGAGCGGGTGTGTGTGATTGTGGAGATTTGTGAAAGTTTAAGAACTTCCATGAATATGCTATAGGTTATTATGCTATGTGATATTTCGATTACATATTATTCTTAAATTTCTAGAAGGAATTTATATTTATATACGCTCCTTCAATTTGTTTTTCATTTTTTCAACATACTCTATGCTACAATTATTTTTTTTTAAGTTTAAGTCTTGGTTCTTATATTACTAATCATTCGTTTTTATTTGTATTTTATTTTCGAAAAAGAGCAAGAACTGTAATGAATACCCTGTATATATTTAATTGCATTCAATAAATTAAATAATCCAAAGAAATTTAAAAATTGCAAAGGAATATAAAAGAGAAACATTTTAACCCCTTGCGTACCAGGCTACGCTTTCTCGTATCCCCAGAAATACCAGATTTCTGGGACTACTGACATTGTGACTTGAGGACGCACATTTCATAGCACGACTTGGGCGCAAGTTCGTTTGATATTTGCTTCGCTTACTTAAATTTGCATATCAATTTTAGTAGTTTATTTTTACTTTTTCTTGCCAATACAGCATCGTAGTTGAATTTCAATGAAAGTGATACTGAATGAGAATTTTTGCCGGTAACCGTTGAATACGACTATAGCTCTGATACGGATTTATCTATTTTTGATGAAGATGACAAAATGGAACAAAAAAGACAAGACACTTATGTTACACGTGGAAAAGTTTTTTGTTCCAAGGAACATTTCGAGCAATTTCACAAAAATTTTTAATTTTAGTTTTGATTTTCCCAATGTTCAAATATTTGTAACCCAGACATTTTGTGACTTAACTTTTGTAATGTTATACAATCTAAAAAAATAAAATCTACCTTATAATATTTCCTGTACTGATTACACTAGTAAAAATCTAAATAGGCCATGTATTCACATGAGGTTACAATGGGATTTTGCCCTATACATAGCATGTATCCAGTGGCGTAACGTACACCCCCCCCTTTTGCGGGGTGGGCCAGGACTCTAGGGGGACCAAAGCCTGAGTGATGCTAAGTATGACGGGGCCCAAAACCTGACTTTGCAGTGGGTCCTAATATTCTCCATTCCATATATTGCATGCATCCACAGCGGTTACATGGTGCTCAAGGGGAATGTAACCAATTGTAATTTCCCTTATCTCCGAAGTAGTAGACGAAATTTCCAAACGAATTTTTTTTCCTGTAGAATAAAAGAAATGGAAGCACACACACATTTGCTAATAACAGAGCAACAATAAGGAAACAACATGTTTTGGTCAGCGTGATGCCCCATTCTCAAAGGAAAAAAAAATACATAATAACATCCTAATCGGATTAACATCACACAAAAGGAAAATTAATCCCGATTTTTACAATGTTTTTTTAATGAATTTTAATTTACATGAATAACAGAAAAACTATCAATTTTCTGTGCTCCTTTTGAAACACAAATTACGACATTATATTCGACAACATACTAGAAAAATGGAAGTGATGGAAAAAAAAACGTTTCCTCAGTCCTTCCCATGGGAATCGTCTGTCGGCACTCATCAAAGTATCCTTTATCTCCCCCACCCTGTGACCCTGGCGGTCAAGAGGCTTCTGACTCACAGAAGGACCGAAGACAGACGGAGTGGCCTCCTCCTCTTCCTTATCAGAGCCTCATAAACAATAATCGAACGCTTCGCAACCCTATGACTGATAAAAGATTCGAAATAGAACTCCTTAAAACAATACAAAAACATTTACATTATAGGGAAAAAACACGATAATATTTATGCATAACTATCAACTCGAAAAATAATCTCAGCACATCATAATTAATCTCCCTCCCTCCCCCAAGGATAGGTTTTTTTAATCAAGCTTATCATTGGCTCTTTTAATCATGCTTCGTCTATCATAGGCATATAAATCAGCTTTCGAGGTAATTTTGACTATATATAGTGGATTTTTATCTCTCTATTATAAAGATTGCTCCTAATTTTGCTTCTTTATTTAGTAAAACGAATTTTACTTTGTTGTTTCGATCCAATTTCTTCCAGGGATTTCACATTTAGTTCCACAAATCGAATATGGAAACATGCTAAAATTTGAAGTAAACTGCATGTTCCAATTTTAAAAGAATGTTACCAAAATATGCAATCAGAATGAGACATTAGAAAAATTTTACATGGAGAGCCTCGCCATGTGCAGGAAATACAGTTTCTTGCGGACTAAATTAGAGTAGAGAGGTGTCAATTTTTAGCGCGTTTTTCACGCAGTGGAACAAAAGCGCTATTAGGACGCAAATTTCGTCTTCGTTCCATATTTTGTCGTACCTTTTTCTCAGCCAATAAGCAACCAATTCACCTCGGGTTTTTGGCATTTGGGTCACATTTGTGCCCTAGATGAGCCGAATCATATTTAAATTTTCCCATAGTTTTCCCAAATTTTCCTACAATTTTTCCTGAATTTCGCTAGTTTATAACAAAATTTTCTCAAATTTTACCTAGTACATTTATTTTTTGCAAAAAAAATTTTTTTTAAAAAATCTACCTGCATAGAGGAGTGGTACAGTTCTACTTTCTGTTAGTAAAAAGTTAATTAGTTGCATTATTGTAAAATACAACATGTGAAAAACACGCTAAAATTACTTGGCCATGCCAATGATTGATATCTTGTTTTATTTTTTTATAAAGTTTTTTTTAAACAAATGATTTGTGTGAAAAACATTTTAGTTCTTAATTTGTCTTCAATTTTCTACAACAATTGCATCAACTTGAATCAAAATAATTAAGTCAGATCTTAGAGATTATGAAAATAAAATTTTACAGTTAAATTTTTCCAATAGATATTAAATATATCCGAAATAGATTTCATGAAAATCATGCTGAATACATTCGAAAATCATTCAAAGATACTCAATTCCTCACTATGCCCCTGTTCCACTAGGAAATGGTCGGCAGAAATTTAGTCCTAGATGCGATACTTTTCCTCAGTTGGTGAGTTGATGAATTGAACAAGACAAGAATATCCCCCTTTCTGTTATTTATTATAAATGAAAACATGTATTTCATATACATCAAGCATCACAAGACATATACAGGATGTTGACGAATTCGACCGACAAACTCAGAGGGATGATAATAGGCAGCAAGGGGCTGACAAATCATCACAGAACCTGGAGTCGCAAACCACTTTTATTCAGTGAAAATCGCAATTATAGTAGCCATTCAGGTAAAGGTTGCACCAGAAGAGGGGAGTGGCTAAACGAATGCGTGGAATGCCAGCAACGAGGTTCCAAATTCTGGTGCCGTTGAAGACCCGCTATGTAGAGCGGTTCATCACTTGGCCTGGAGTGGAAATTAAGGGAATGGAATTCTCTCATTGAACTAAGTTTAGAATAAAAAAGTACGTCGTCAGTTGTCTTTGCGGTGCTTTGAAATGAATGTTAATAAACAATCAATCAATCATCAATGTATCAAATTGTTCGTAATCTAATCAAATAAATTTATCTTAAGCCTTATTCTTTCTCAAAAGTTCAATTCTACTATGCATGAACTTTTTTCTTTTTTCATCATGCTCAGCCATTAAGCGAGGGTTTTTTTTTCGATTCCTACTATTAGTTCACTATTTCCCTATATGTTGTTCAAATTTTCAATCGTTAATAAAATACATTTTAAAGCGCTCATTTGAGCTGAAATTTTCTATACACGATTATTTTGGGTGACATTATATACGATAATTTAACTATAATTAATTAAAATTAATTTACTGAAACTAATTATTTCAGGAATAGATACAGTCACGTTGTCTTCATTTTTAGCGACTTGATCAAAACTTAAAACGATTTTTTTCCTTACGTTTTAAAGCATTCAGTTGAAATGAAATTTTATATACACGATTGTTTTGGATGACAATACGATACTTCAACGATAATTAATAAAAATTAATTTCCACTTAATATTTTGGTTCTGTCATATGTATATACATATTTGTATTAATTTTAATTATTTGATAAAAAGTAACTAAAACAAATTTTTCTTTGCTGTCCTAAGTAGGAATTGACAATAAATTTTTTTTATATTACTTGTCTTTAATCTTAAGCCCGTTTTCGACCTTCCGTTCATATGTCGATAAACAACCTAATACAATGTGGAACGAAAAAAGAAAAACAGTCACCTAAAGCCCAGCCAACAACATTCAAGGAAATACAGTTTAAAATAACAGGAAATATATTGAGGTGATCCCTAGTCATGGGTACGTCATGGTCACTAAGTGGGCAGGAATCTGAGAATCTACCATTCAAGAAGTAGAGATACACTATCTGGCCAAAAGTATCCGGACACCCAGTGGTATGGACTTGAGCGTCCTGAGGCACATATTAATATGATGTTGTCCCCCTTTTGCATGGATGACAGCCTGCACACGTTTGAGAAGACTTTCCACCAACTTTTGATAGGTGACCATAGGAATTGCCTTCCAGGCGTCCATCACAGTTGAAGTGAGTGCTTGTAGTGAGGATGGTCGATTTGGCTGGCTACGTAATCTGCGCTCTAATTCGTCCCAAAGGTTTAGATCAACAAAGGTTTAGATTCAAATGGGATTTAGATCGGGGCTCTGAGAAGGCCAGTCCAGATTTTGAACACCCATTTCGTCAAACCACGGCTGTGCAAGCCTCGATGTGTGAATGGAGCAGTAATCCTGCTGGAAGAGAAATGGGCCTTCCCCGAAATATTGCCATAGAGTTAGGAGTCCAGAATGTCCACATACATCTCAGAGTTCATGTTTCCAATCACAGACCCAGGCCAAACCACGAGAAACACCCTCACACCATTATGCTTCCACCACCAAACTTAACACTCGGCACAATGCAGTCACTAAAGAAACGTTCGCCGGGCATCCGCCAAACCCAGACGCGTCCATCCGACTGCCAGACTGTAAAGCGAGATTCATCACTCCAAAGAACAGTTTTCCACATGTCCACAGTCCAATGACGGTGAGCTCTACACCATTGCAATCGATGCTTCGCATTCTGTGGAGTGATGTTTGACTTGTGAGCGGCTGCATGACCATGGAATCCCAAGTTTTTTAATTCTCGACGGACAGTCCTGCTGCTAACACTAATTCCTGATGAACTTTTGAACTCCTGAGAAATTTCCATCAATGAGGACTTGCGATTTTGTTTCACTACCCTTTTCAGAGTTCTGCGGCTGCGTTCACCAAGTATTTTCGGCCTGCCGGTTCGTTTTTCTGCCGTTTCACTCTGCCTCGACGTTTCCACTTCACAATTACATCACTCACAGTGGATTTAGGCTTCTGTAGAATGTCCGCAATCTCACGAACTGATTACCCACAAAGGTGGCATCCCACAATACTGCCACGATCAAACTCACTAAGCTCCTTTGACTTACTCATTGCCTCACAAAAGCATAAATACAATCTGACAAACCACTACCAACACTTTTATAGCTTTCAATTACGTATCAAATTGCGTCACTCCCAGAACCACTTTTTTTAAGGAGTGTCCGGATACTTTTGGCCAGATAGTGTATGAATTAAACGAGAGAATTTGTGCAGATATTTTTGTCACAGAATACAGCATTAAACAAAGAACGCAAAATAGATTCTGCATAGAGATAGCATGCAAAATAATTTTTTTTATCAAAGCTGATTTCTTTGTAATTTTATTTAATAGACAGGCAAAAAATTTCAATAAAAAATATTGAACCAGATAAAAGACTTAATAATTTTTTTAATTCCTTCGGAAAGGGTCGGACTAGTTGAGTCCGTTAAAAAAAACCGAATGTTTTTTACTTACTCTTTTCACGAAGGAACAATAACGAACGAGATGAAAATAATTTAATCAGAGAGTAATTTAATCCACCAGATTTAATCTAGGCTATTCAACGATTAATTTTCGTCATGTTATCAACCTTATGATCGATGTCTGAAGTCTCAATCTGTAATCAAATATCTTTAATCAATCACAGTCAATTAAATTTTTGAATATATCGCCCATTAATTACGAAGATTTAACATTCCATCAAATCCATCAACGGACCTCGTATTAAAAGACCTCTTTTGGGTACCCAGAGGAGATATTGGATACTCGGCAAGTATATAAGCATTCCATTTCAGTCAAGAATTACACACGTTGATTGTATCTTGACTATGAAGAGAATATAATAGTGAATTGAATTGGAAAAATTGTTATGATACACAGGGACGTCTTAAGGCAACTGGGCCCAGGGCCTAGGCTACAATGTGAGCCTTGTCTCGTTCTCGACTCAGCCAAGAAGATTATGATTCAAATAATTTCAACGGTCAAAAGTTTTTTCCGGTTGTATTCTACGAAAATAGAGAATTTCGGACAATATGTCAACTGGATACATGTGATGACCATCATGTATGATGGCCTATCGCCATACACCATCATTACTCCTTCAATCAAAAGGCGGTGGTCAGTCGATCCGGTTTGTGCGATTGTAAGTCATGAACTTTTATTTGTTTCGGATTATTGTTTGTACGAATATTTGACAACATATACTATGTATTTCCTACTTTTAAGGGTCATAGGCGGGGCCTCAATTTGCGTTGGGGCCCAGGGCTTCATGAAGTCTTAAGACGTTCCTGATGATACATGTATAATGATGCTTTCTAACACGATTTCTCTTTGACGTAGTGGCCCTGGTAGCCTAGTGGACTTACGGTTTGCGTGTCATGAGTTCGAGTCCTGTGCCGCTGGAGACTCGCTGTGTAGAAGGGGCCGTTGCGCGTTAAATTTGTCGACGTTTAAAGTCATCCTGTTGGTGTGATGTAGAAGTTGGGAAAGGGGATGCCTCAGCTCAGGTATAGTCTTCGTCAATTCACCATGGTTCAAAATTACGAGCTCTTGCACAGCCTTAGAAAATGACGTTAATATAACTCTCATTCACTCACTCACTTTAACACGAGTTGTTTCCGTCAAATAGTGGGTTCGAGTACTGGTGCCACTAAAGAACACCGTATAGTGGAGCCGATGCATATTAAATACGTCGATAAATAGAAATAGATTATTTATTATCGGAGTATTCCGAAGCAACACTTGAGTGAATAGAGAAGGTCAGGAGATGGAAAGAACTCCTGATATGACACCCAAACATCCACGTGAGGTTTTAAACCGCGGCAGATTTACTATACATCTAACTTCATCTATACGGCGGATCTTTAGTGGCGACGATTCGAATTCATGATTGGACAAAAGCAACGCCGGCATCGTTTGGGACTATTTGCCTACTACGGCCTTGTTAAATTCCTAGTAAAGTGTAAAAATTTGGAGAGAGGAATGCAGCAGCTCAAGTGTCATTCTCCTCACTTGGCAATGGTTCAGATTTGAGAGGTGTATCCCGAATAATATCCGAATTGTTTCACTGCGACGTTGATGAACTATCGATCACTCAATCGCTTTTACACAGTTCGAGAACTGGGAAATAACTCGGACAGCTCGTCACTTTAAATGTACTTAATAACGTACTTTAAGGTATCCGACTACCCTAAAATTGTGAATTTTGCCAAAAATTGACAATTTTTTAATGATTTTATTTTATAGGCCATCTTATAGCTTTATAAAAATACCACGTTTATCATTTTCCGTTCACTAGAACAAAAACTACAAGTGTTTTAGCGCAGATGCTATTACTTTAACCAAGATGGCATAAATTAAAACACGTTTTACTCGAAATGTGATTTTTTGAAAATAATCAAACGGGGTCAGCGATCGCTAAAAAAGTTTCGAACATAATTAACTGAAATTTTTTCTGTAAGTTTTGTATAATAGTAGAATTGTTTTAACCTTCAGATGTATCAATCACTTTTTTATTACAAAATTTACAGTCCCTTATGTGAATATAATCACTGTTTTTTAAAGCAATTTCATATAACAACCGAGATAAAGTGCTTTAGTTTTTGTAAAAAAGAAAATATCTCTTATTCTGAGGTCATTTCAAAATTGAATAATATAGCAACACATTAGATTAAAAAAATTGAAAATTTATTCATAAACCTTTGGTACAGAATGGACCGCGTTTAGGCTATTTTTTGTCACTTTTTACCTATTTTTTCCCATTTAATAATTTCTTTTTCTCATCTTAATTTTAGCACATTTTTCTTAAAATGCACTAAACAAATCTAAAAATAAAAAAATCTCCATATCTCCTTTTTTTAAAAAAAAAGTTGTCGCAACCAGTCGGATACCTTAAGATATTGTTTCGTATGATACGGATTCCTACAATATGGCATTTTATGGTAACTTGCCAAATGCGCAAAGTACAAAGATCTCTTTTTGAGGATGGAGGGTTACATTCTTAAAATACATTCTTAAAAGCAATGAGAATTAATCTCTAAGGTAAAACTATAAATTCTATTTGTCTGTGGGAAGGGTGTTGTACTCCTAGCCGCCCCTTTGTGTAATTCCCTAGCAATGCGGTATGTACCTGTAAAGGAAAAATTTCTGTAACTTTTTTAATCAATTAAACTATTCTTAAATATGAATATTAAAACTTAATATTATTCTCGTCGTTCGTGGATTTTGAAAATGCTTCATATACACGTTGAAACACCTGGGCTGGCTTTCTACACTGCTGGCCACCGTAAATGCAACACCCTGAAGGAAGCACGCGAATAACATGAAATTTACAACATGCATTAGCGGAGGTGAGATATGCAATGATTAGAAATTCAGTGCAGACACACATCACGCACGCCTGTGGCGCCACCTCAAAGCGCTATTTAAGGTTTGGAGATTTCGACGATTTCAAGTTCGGCAATTGTGTTTTTCTTGTGGTTTTTTCAAAAAACGATCAGTTATGTCCCGTAGAAAACAGCGATCAGCTTTTGATCAAGTATCTGAGTTCAATAGAGGAAGGATAGTGGCCTACCGAGATTGTGGATTATCTTTCAGGAAAATCGGTAGTCGTGTTGGACGAAACCAAACAACTGTAATGCGGATATGTGACCGTTGGATGCAGGAGGGTACGACGGACCGACGTGGTCGATCGCAACCACCTCAGTGCCCCACTTCACGTGAGGACAGGCAAATTGTGCGCATGGCAGTGACGGATCGCTCAATTACATCACGAACCATAGCACAGCACATTGAGTCTGTAACGCATCATTCCGTGTCTGCGCGTACCGTTCGACGCCGTTTACAGCAGAGTGGTCTGTCCGCAAGACGTCTATTGCTTGGTCTACCCTTGACGCAGAACCACAGACGTCTCCGGCGCCAATGGTGCGATGAAAGAAGGATGTGGGCGGCAGAATGGAATAAAGTTGTCTTTACTAACGAATCATGCATCTGTCTGCAACACCACGATGGTCGGATTCGAGTCTGGAGACACCGTGGAGAGAGGATGCTGAACAGCTGCGTTATGCACCGCCACACTGGTCCTGCACCGGGTATTATGGTATGGGGCGGTATTGGATATCCCTCTCGTACTCCTCTAGTACGCATTACCGGTACTTTAAACAGCCAGGGCTACATCTCCGAGGTGTTGGAGCCAGTTGTCCTTCCTTACCTTCAGGGCTTGGCCACAGCCATATTTCAACAGGATAATGCGCGACCACACGTGGCACGCATTGCCCAAAGGTTCTTCGTCAATCACCAGATTGAATTGCTTCCCTGGCCGGCTCGCTCTCCGGATCTTTCGCCGATAGAAAACATGTGGTCCATGGTTGCTCAACGATTGACGCAGATTACACCCCAGCTGCCACACCAGATCATCTTTGGCAACATGTGGAAGCTGCTTGGTCTGCTGTACCCCAAGAACACATCCAAAGTCTCTTTGAATCAATGCCGAGTCGTGTGGCAGCGGTGATCTCCAACAAGGGCGGCTACTCTGGCTACTGATTCTGGCAGGAACCACACTTCACAAAGTCTATAAATTTAATCATTTGATGCTTGGTCAACATGTTATCTACAAAATAAATTTTGTTGTGCTATCTCTTGTCTTTCTTTTTGTTGCATTTACGATTGCCAGCAGTGTATTTTACTTCTTATACATACGATGCTAAGGTGAGGGCTTTGATTGATAATAGATCAAATGGACATAGCCCTCGCTATATCTAGTCTTTTGTACGGGATTGGGAACAATTGCTATGTTTTTCAAATTACGACATCGTAGTCCCAGTCACACACCTGGACTTTTGACAAATTACTGCTGGAGCAGGCATTTTGAGTCATGTGAGACTTCGAAATTCCAAAATAATTTCAGAGGTATAAAAGCTCGTGTATATCAATCCTTAGTACTTCTGCATCTTTCAAAATTAAGAAAAAACTTCTTGAATAAATTTATTATAACATTAATTAACTCGGTAACTGTGGGATATTCTTGAGAAAAATATACCCAAAAGGGAGATTTTAATTTTTTGTTGTTGTTATGAAAAACTTGCGTTGCAATAAAAGAAAGGATTATTTAATATTTTGATATTAATGAATTAAAGTGGTATTTTATTCAAACTTGCTTAGTACAAACAAAATAAATCAAATGTCCTGATTATTTTGAAGCTTAGCATAATAAACGAATGATAAATAATATAACATGATTTTGAATGCATGAATTTTGTAAATATTTTTCAGTATCTTGAATACAAAAATATTGTATGGCACATAAGAGGATGCTCTTTCCCACTCTTTACTTTAAATCTTTGTTTCGTCTTGTATTTTTAAAAAAAGTAATGAGAATTACATTCTCTAAATCATTTATACAAAAGGAAATTGAATTTAATTCAAGATTCAAGGACAGAAAGAAGGATTTTTTAATGTCCGAAGTCAGTTAAAGCAGTTGTCCATGGTCCCCGGGCAGTGCAAGAAACAATTTATTCCTATTTTATTTACTGTGGTGTATTTCGCTCAGTTTTGTGTGACTTTCCATAAAATCACTTTATATTTTATTTTAAATCACTATATATATTCATTTTTGGTGTAACTATATTTTATTCTGAAGACTTACAAATACAATTAAATGAAAATTATTAAATCAAAATAATTTGAAATAGAAACAAAAAAGTCTTCCCCACCCCCTCAATGGGCCGCGGTAAAACTATTAAGCGTTGACCGGTCCGCGGCGATAAAAAGGTAGGGTATTCAAAACTTGGCGAGTTTATATTGCGCGTTTGTATAGCAAACTGGATTCGTGCGACTTAGGCAACGGATAAAAAAAAATTAAACTCATCTTTTATTTAAATCGCTACTTCTTTATGTAAGTTCTGATGACCTTATAAATAAAAACTTCATACAAGTTACAAGAAGATATTTATAGGTCTCAAATAAAAAACATGATGTCCTTATTATATTAGGTATTGCATCAATTTACCATCGTAAGTAGCACAGCTGTATTCGGCGGCTTTAAGGAACTCATTAATGAAAGGCGCTGATAAAAATGGAAAGCGAGGAGTCATGAATGACAAATTGTTTGCGCAACCCTTTGGACAGAGCGGCCGCATGCAAATTGAGGAAGCTATAAATCGAACCGCCACTTGAAGAGGCCGACGTCGATGACAGCACTCGGCGTAAGAGACAAGAGAACCGCCTTCTATTGGACCGGTTGATGTGAACCCACGTTCCCATTGGTCAGTTACGGAAATGAGTTAAAAGATAAGAAATCTAGCAATCGGATTCCATTGGCAGGGAAACCAGTGTGTTATCTCACATAAACAACTCATGCAAAAAATATGATAGTAGTAGCTAGTTATGAATTTTAAGCAAGCTTGTGAAGAACGTGTTTTTTTTTCGGTAAAAGTGTCAGAAGTCGGTATTATTTCTCAATTTCTTTTTAATTTATTTATGAAAAAAATACTTAATTTTTCACGTGCAGCTGTGAAAGTGCATTCATATTCACGTGCCCGGAAACGATCACTGATATATATATATATATATATATATATATATATATGTACACATATTTTAATTTTTAACCATTATTATTAAATACATTTTGAAAGAATTTGAATTTTACTGCAGCACATTTTAATACTATTTCATACATTTGATGTATTACAAATTGATATAAGATTCTGGAAATTCAATGTGAAAAAAAAAGTTTTCATAGAATTCTTAAAAATAAAATATTTTTTCCATTTTTTATTTTTTTAGATTCATTTTAAGATTTTTGTTCTATGATTTGATGTGTCTGTTCAATGATTTTTGTTCATAATTGATTACATATTCAATTACAATTCAAAATTTACCTTTTCTTTTAATGTAAAAAGTATACAAGTAATGAACACAATTGAGGGTTTGACGTGTAAATAAAAAACAAATTCAGGATTAATACATCAATTAAAAATTACGCAAAAATTCAACTCAATTGTTTCATTATACACCTTCACATGGGGAAGCTGAATAATATACTGATTAGTTATGATTATTACAATTCTTACTTGAAACCTTTAAGTGGATGGGAGATTGATTATTTTAAAGTATCTCGACAGTTTTGAGAAGTTTAACAAATTATTTTGATTCTTAAGTCCTGTTGATTCAATAACAATTTGTACTTATAATTAATTATTATTATAATATAAAAAAATGTAAAGTAGTTAGTTGCAGGCTTCCTTAAATTTCAATAAAATGCAATATTAGTAAAAAAAAAGGTCTCTCCAATAATTATTTCTTCATTTTTAGACGTAATTATTTAGAATGCAAAGGTAAGATTAGGTACAATACTGTAATTCGATAAGTAACATAATTTTTAATGAAAAATTTGGCTATTTTAAAATTGTAATGTAGTTAAATGCCATTAACTTTTCTACCATGAATTGGTACAATTGATATTTCTATAAATTGTTTCATGACATCTAACATGATAGGATTTTGGAAGTATTAAACAGATAAATGTAACAAGTTTACAACCTTTTCAGACTTGTTGAATTGTTTTTGCAGACCCATATTAGTAATACGTATAGAAATACATGTAAATAAATTTTTTTATCTTTGGATGGTCCAAATTTCGAATGGTGCTCGTCAGATGGCATTTGAGTGTCGATATACGCGCGCTAATGTTTCTACTTCTTTGGCGTAATTTCCCAATTTTTCATATATTTTTTTGCTCACCTTAGTATTTTTTTAAAAAATTTGCGCGCAATACAGCTCCTAGTAATCATGATTTACTACAAGAAAATATGGATTCAAATTACGGTTGATGTCAGAACAACTTATGTTTGTGTTGTTGAAATTCATATTGAAATTCTTCTGATGGTGAGGCAGACAAATAACGCGGAAGAAACGTGGCATTGCTTCTAGTAAACTTGATTAAAGATAACGCTAGAAATATTCAGGCTTGTAATTTTTTTTAGATCCTTTCTAAGGAATTGTTTAAAAAATTAACCTTCGTGGGAACTCTTAAAAACATAAAATATTTCTGAATTTCAAATATCATACGATAGAGAAATATTTTCCTCATTTGATTTCTAACCGGATATCATTATTTTTTTCATATATGGCAATAATAATAATTCAGCAATCTTTTAAACTATGTCCATGAGGCCAAAGTTTCAGAAGAAAAAGAAGAGAGAGAGAGAAAACAAATATAATTCTATATTATAGCAAAATTAAATTTTGAACTGTATACGTTACAAATGGATTAGCTATCACGTACACGTAAAAAGAAACCAGTAGAAAAACTATGTATTTATTCTACGATATAACTGACCAGAGGCTGCAGAAAATATGTTTATTGCTTTTATACGTAAAAATCTATCTTACAATCAAACAAGCTTTAAAAAGAGGACAAGAAAGAGGGGGGGGGGGAGAGACAGAATTGTAGAAGATATAAAGCACAAAAATAAATGAAACTAAACGACACAAAAAAAATTTGTTATGATCTGAAATAAATACAAACCAAACTGGCTCTAAGATATCCCTGCAAGCAAAACATAATTGCTCTTGGAACGAGTAGAAGGGTTAAAATGATTCTTAAGCCATGAATTAATGTATTTATTAAATAATTTACTCCCATTAAAGGGTGTTGATTGGTGGTATCCATTTTTTTCAGCGAATTCCAATTTTTTTTTCTATAGAGTCATTGCATCAGTATTTTTTTTCAAGCAAAGGAAGAAAAATGAAATTAAATAGTGGTAAAATTTTAGAGAATTTCTTTCAAATATAACAAAACAAACAATAATTGCTTAGTTACTAAGGTACCAGTTCAGATATTAAGAGCTCAATTCTGCACACATACAACAACTAAACATCAATCTCACTTTGTGTATATGAACCACCTCAATTTCTTTAGCATTCTAAGAAACTTTTTTAGCTATCCATTCGACTTGATTAAAAAATTTCACCTTCTGTATTATCATTTTGAAGTGTTAAGTTGCGGTCACATAAAGATGTCAGCACAAAAAATAGAACTTCTCTCTTTTAACATTGATTCTTGCTAATGCAATATGTAGCTTCGACAATCGGATAATTATGGTGTCCTTTTTATAACATTTAGATTACAAACAAGGTATTAATTAATTGGAATAATGATTATAATTAGATGGCAATATATCAAGCAGGGATTTACTCACCAAGCCACCGTGGTTCGTCGTTCTTCTTGTAGGCCATATTCTTTAACCTCCGCAGGTAGTTGTCTGGAGCATCTCCTGCATTACATAACGCCAAGTAAGCAGATGGGCTGACAAAAAGTCCCTTCATCTGGCGCCGCCCCATAGCTTTCTTGAGCAACTTCACTACATTCACCCCATGGAAGTCCCTAGGGTTGGTGCAAGTGGCCAGGAGTGAATGCACGTAATGGACAAGGTCATGCATACGAAGAGGTTTCTCGGTATGTCTAGATGGTAAAAAAACATTGATCATATATATTACTACATAACGAAATCTCTTTTTCATTTGCCGATATATTTAACAATTTAATGAAAAGATTAATAAGTATATTTTTTTAAAAAAGGAGCTTTTTATATTAATTTTAGTTTTATAAGTTAATATTTCCTTCATCAACGGTAGCCCACCCACGTCCGCAGACCACTGTTGGAACGTGAAAATTTTTGACAATTAGCAGAAAAATTAGGACATAATTTATATATTTTTTTGAAGATTCAGTTTAAAAAATGACGAATAACAAAATATATAATGGAATATGGATTACACTTTTTTTAAAGAAAGTTTAGCTACTTCTTTTAGTGAAATTCCATCTGAGTTTGACGACTTTTTTGCTACTTTTACGAGTGCATCTGAAAGGGGGGAGTTGGTGCCCATGGTAAGTTGGCGGCATAACACTTCAGTTTGTTAATAATGATTTGTGAAGCCTGTTTGTTCTTGCTTTTCGTGAAGTTCCTTTTCAGTGGCATGGAAATTTTAATTAGAGACGTAAGAATAAGTGACCAGTTTGTGGTCCACCATAAAGTGGCCCATAAGATAAGTGGTTCTCCAAATATAAAATTATACATTTAGTGGTCCGGGAAGTTTTTTAAAGGTTGGCGACCACTTCTCTACATCACTTGCTATAAATGTTATTTAATTTCTTGGAGTCACCAATTTTTAAAATAGCTATATGTCATAAATAAGATTTTTAACAAAAATATTTTTTTCATTTCTTAGTACTATTAGTTTTTATTGTTAAATTGTTTCAGTTCTTAAGATATATCAATAAACCCTGAGTGAGTATATCAGCTTATAATGATTTCCCCGTCTTTGATACATGGCCGATAAAGTAATTTAATGGTATTGGGAAAATATCTCATAACCTCCATTTTTAAGGTTTGTGCTAAATTAATTTATAAATTCTACTTATTAAGCATTCGCTAAATAAACTCCTGGTACAAAGGACAACTTTTCCACCCACTCCATGACCTAAAGAGCACTACCGTTTTCTTCCATTGATGAAAGCTTTCACAAAGGTTCTTTCATGGTTTATTTTCATTGAAATCAGTGTGCCGTAATCATAACACCGTGTTTACATTTTGTTTTTATTTCACCCTGATGTCGTCTCCACAATTTATTTGCCGATTATCAACACTCTTTACTTGGCAGTTTACATACCCCAATCTCTTATCGCGATTCCCAACTTTCGACAGCCATTCGCCCTGGATATGGAACAAACGCCTTATCTAGGTTTCAAATTCCAAACAGACTTTTCACACAGCAAATTATTAAGATACATTCCTTTTCCGTTTTTGAAAAATTAATCAAGTTATAGTACCGCTTTGAAGGTGATATGTATGTGATTGGGCTTTCAGAGCATGACTTGACCTTTTGTAACCATTATAAAATAACGCATTTATAAGGTGTACAAAGGACTTGTGGTACTTTGTAATGGGACATACAGACAAGTAACGTACATTACTTAACTCTTCTGATTTCTGCACCATGCCACTTGAGAATTTTTGGTGCCTTATTACATCAAATGTGTACAAGGCCCCCTTATTTCCCATTTAAGACTTCTTTGGCGTTATCGAGTGGTCTCGGTAGACTAGTGGTTAAGGTAACGGACTGGTGGCTGGCGTGTCATGAGCTCGAGCCTAGTACCGCTGAAGGACCGCCGTGTAGGAAAGCGATGCACGTTAAATCAGTCGAGAACTCAAACGTCCTCCCGTTGGTGTGGTGTGATAGTAAGGAGAAGAGGGTGCCAGCTCAAGTGTCATCCTCGTCACTTGACCACGGTTCAAAATTATGAAGCCCGTCGCCAAAAGTCCTCGACTTTAATATTCATTCACTCATTCAATACAACAAAAAAGTATTTTTGCATGTCAAAAAAGTATTGGCAAAATAATAAGTAAAATGTGAGAACAAAATCAGGATATGTTTAATACTTTGTATGCATACATTTTGCATTTATAACAGCTTGTGATCTATTTCTCATAGAGAAAACCAAAGTATTGTTTGTACTATTGGGAATTTTGTGCCATTCTTGCAGGAGTATACGCAAGTTCGTCTTTACACGAAATTTTATGTTTCCTGACTTCTACGTCCAATTTGTGCCATAAATTCTCAATCGGATTTATGTCAGGCGATTGAGGCGACATCTTTAACTGGCGAGGAGAGTTATACAGTAACCACTCCTGGGTGAGGTTCGCTGTATGCTTAGGGCCATTGTCTTGTTGAAACACAAATGATGTTCCTAAGCCAAGTTTTTGGGCACTGGATTGCAAATTATGGCGCAATATGTCGATGTACGTACGTGCTGTCATAATACCATCAATGAAGCACAGTTTACCAACTCCGTTTGCTGCCATACAGCCCCAAACTAAGACGCTCCCTCTACCATGTTTCACAGTCGGTGTTAAATGTTGTTTTTCCAGTTCGGTGTGTTTGGCTTTCTCCACACATATTGTCGTCCATCGCTCCCGAAAATGTTGAACTTCGATTCGTCGGAAAAAATAACTGTGTTCCAAAACTCATCTGATAAATTAACACGAGATTTTGCAAAATTTAATCTCTTTCTTCTGTTTTTTTCCGTAATGAAAGGTTTCTTTCTAGCTGCCCTTCCATAATAACTTTCTTCATGTAAAACATTCCGTATAGTCTGTACACTAAAAGTTTTATGCGAAGTATTAGCAACATCTTTGGCTAACTGGGGTGCACTTATTTTGGGATTTTTCTTAACCTCTTTGATAATGCTACGTTTCTCCTTGCAGAAAATATTCCAGGCCGTCCACTTCTAACCTTATTTTCTGTGGATCCTGTCTCTTTGAACTTTTTTACAACACTTCTGACAGTAAATAAACTTATGTTCAGTTGTATTTCTATAGCACGATAAGTTCAATCCTCAGTTCTGAGCTGAATAATCATGTTTTTAACATCCAACTCCTTCGATTTCGAAGCCATTTTATCACAGCATTTACAAATAACGTTTTAAAAATTTTGAAATAGCACTGCAGACTTAAAACTATAACAGGCTTTCTTATCAGTCTAAACACGTGACCTCAACATGACAAAATTTGCATAACAGTTAGAACTTTGCCAATACTTTTTTGACATGCAAATTTACGTTTTTGTTGTATATTTTGTGTAAAAGGCATATTAAAATGAAAGTTTCATTAGATTTGTGTGTTTATTACCTCCTGTGTTCGTTATGTCCAGTTAAAATTGTCAATCATTTCCTTTGTTAGCTAATATGATCAATTATAGACAATTGCCAATACCTTTTTTACCCACTGTATCTTGAGCGCAACAAAATTTAAGTAATTTATGGCGCGAGAAAGACGCTTTTTATCTTCTCTACTTTATAGCAGAGATTCGGTAACATGGTTGGTAGGAAGACGGACTACAGTATCTAATGAACATCATGGGATTTTTTCAAAATCTTCACATGATTTGGTTTAGATATTAAAGAAGTTAGTTATTACATCATTTTGTGTTTTTCATAATTACAGATTTGTTTGAACTAGTATTTTGCACCCAAATGCATTCGATAAATGACATCTGATAAAGCAAAAATAAATAAATAAATAGTAATAATAATAAATAAAATAAAATAAAAATATATATTTTGAGACTTAGCCACGTGAGTTGAACCATCTATTTGCCTTTTAAAACTAGGCTGAAAAAAAATTTCTCCTCACACCAATTATAAGGCTCTATATATATATGAATCCAAAAATTTTTAAGGTATGGGCCCACTGTCGCGAGCCTAGGGTTTCGGTATTAAGGAAGGGGCTCGACTCGGCCGCAATTAAACCGTTATCCAAACAGTTTATCATCAAATGTTATTCTCAGACATATATTCTCCGAAAAACTGGGAATTCGAACTAAAGGCGAATTGGCAACAATGGCAAGATCAGTGGCGTAACGTACATCCCGCAACCCCCGCATTGCAACCGATTTTAATATCCGTTACGCCACTGGGCAAGACTGTATTACCATGCCATATCCATCGTCAGAGTGTCTGGACCTAGTCCTACCATCATATACCATCATTATTCATTTAGTTAAAAGGTGGCAATCGCGCGGTCGCGAGTTGGTTTTTATCTGGGATTGACAGTAAGTCACGTACATTTATTGTTGCAGGTTACCGTTTGTACTAGTATTATAGAGAAAGAGAGAGAGAATGTGTATGCTAAATATCTTTGCAACAAAAGGTCGAAAGTGGGATCCATTCTTCAATAAGGGCCAAGGGCCTCAAGAAGTTTTAAGACATCTTTGCTTAAATTTGCTCGCATCGTCTTGAGGTAGAACGAATTGTTAAATACCTCGCTTAGAAAAAAGGTTTCTTTTCGCTTGTAAGGGACTTCCGCAGCGATATTTAAAGAAGATTGTTCTTTCTATCCATTTCTACGGAAAACATCTCTTGATGTATTGAGATTCATTTGAAAGGTTTTTCCACTGACATCATCGGCAGCCTCTAGTTGAGATAACGGGCTAATTTGATGCATGCGCTGTAGCCCTCAAAAACCACTAGGAGTGTCTTAATTAAATCCTGAAGCAATTAAACCACACACAATTGTTCCAAATGAGATATGCTTCTATCTAGTGTTTAATTTCGAGGTTTCCTTTAAAGTGTATGCTGTTTATAGTGGCTTTGACATATGATTTGATAATTTTATAGATCTCATCTTCCATATACACTTACCTCGTGGCACCTCATGTACCAGGAATGAATTCCCATTGGACTACTTATCAGACGCTTTTACTCCTATCATTCCTACTTTCGATTTGCGGTAGAAGGGATCGCCAAAGGAATTGTTGACAAGCTCCATTGTACTAAATGATTTACTTCGGACCATGATCATGTGACAAGAAGAATATCTGGTCTGATTCCCCTCTCATCTATACTAAACCAATACAAAGAACTTTGAGCCTCGACAGATTTAACTTGCATCAAGTCAGTTGTACGACAATCCTCGCGGATGTACAAGAGTCAAACCTATCGGTTACGAGAGAGAGTCCATTACTCTATCAATCAACCTCCCACGGTGCAAAATCCAAACAGAAACTGTACTTTGACTTGAGGTCAAGTTGATAATGGATCTGATTTCCATCAAGGTTGATTTATATAAGGAATTTAATTCTAATTTTTGGATACAAGATTTGTTTTAAATATTTATGGAATTAAAAATAAATGTCCACAAATTTATGTAAAAATGGTTTATAAACACTTTATTAAGAGATTTTTTTTTAAAACATAGTTGACAGAAACGAGTTATTTTGCTTTTTCGAGCCGTGTGATCTAAAGAAATCTATTATCACCAAAAAAAGTTGCCGATTGACAAGACCGTCAACACATCTCACGTTGAAAACAGAAGATTGGAAATTGAGAAGTGCGAAACAAATTATCCTATTTAGGAAAGGCGCGGTGACGCAAGTGTTTTCGAAGGTTGTTGGGAATGGAAAAAAAGAAAACCGTAAGGCGATAGTTCGATAAAAATTTGCCCATCAGCTTTTGAGTGAGTGAATGTTAACGTCGCATTGTTCAGCTACACGAGGGCTTTTGATGACTGACCTCGTAATTCCGAACCATGATCAATTGACGAGGACGACACCTGAGACGACCCCCCCTCTCCTATCTACCAAACCCACTAATGGGAGGACGCTCCCCTACACGGCGGGTCTTTAGTGGTACTGGGCTCGAACTCATGACATGCCAACCACGATCCGATACCTTGAGCCCTAGGCTACCGCGGCCATCAGCTTTTGAAATATGACTTCTAGAACATTAATTTTTAGAATAATTTTTAATTGTTTTTCGGAGCAACAATGGACAAGTTCTACCGTAAAGCTTACTATGGGGGCGTTACAGTCATTAGTACCCTTTTCTTCTTCTGGTTAATGCAAAATCGCCATTGCTTTGAGCTAAAAAATTAACAGGTATTTTAGAAAGATACTGAAACAAATACTCTCTCTATAAAATCCTGAATCTGAAATCGACAGATCATCTTCTATCCATATAGTGCAAAAAGGTTTCAAAAGCATGCATTAAAAGTTTGAAAAACTCAGTTGAATTTCGATGTTTTCCATAGATTAACATTACACCGGAAGTAAGAGAGGGTTCCACTCAATGTTGTTGTTTACAAAGTAGAACTTGTCCATAAATTCAATTTGAGGAGCAATCGATTGCGATCTCTGTTATTTGTTGATGTTCCTCGAATGCCGACTAACTTTCAAGCATTTGTGTCCATCTTGGTCCTTTAAATTTTATCTTATAACAAGAGTTTGAGTTTAGAAAAATATCTTTTTCTTGACTTTAACCATTTACATTAAGAGGAGAGTGTGAACTAAATTTAAAAAAAAAAAGAATTTCGCTACTCGTGACATTGCCTTCCAAAATTGGTACAATAATTGTTTTAATTTTATGGTTACAATTGAATTTAACATTTTTTCAGAGAGATTTATGTTGAAAAATAAATAATTTATGTCTCACTGACTCGAGGTGAACGTGGTAGTTTAGTTATCATGGGTACGAATTCGTGACTCGCGTGTCATGAGTCCGAGCCTTAAGACTTAAGACACCTGAGCAGCTACCCTCCTCTTCGAGCTTCCACTCCTCTCCAGCCCCAGGACATTGAGCTGCAACTGATTTAATGTGCATCAAGCCCTCTGTATGTTGGGTCTGTAGTGGTGCTAGGCTCGAACTCAAGACACTCCGGTTATGAGTTTGTGACCATAACCACAAGGCGACAGCCCGGGATCATTCAGAAGTTTCACAATTTACAGATGTTGAAAACCAAATTTTTGAAATTTAAAACAGTAAAAAATTATACTTTTCCTGCCTTTCTTAAGAACATCAATTCTGTGTTAGACTTAATACTATTTTCAATTGTTTAGTTTTTAAACTATTAATATTAAAAATAAGTTAATTAGTTTTTTAGATTGTAAAAAAACTAATGTACAATGGTTGTACACAATGAAGACAACCATTAATTATTTTTACTTCATCTTTCCATTATGAGAAGAGTTAGTATTCATCGAACTAAGCCTAATTCTAAAAAAAGAAATTTATGGAATGAGTGTATCTTTAGCAAATTTTCGTATGGAATCACGCCCATTAAACAACTCAGCACAACAATATTTCAAAACAGCTCGAGAGATTCCGGGTAAAGTATTGATTTAAGACATTCATTCGTGTTTGTTTTCATTACTCCATTTATCACTTTGTCACTGTCAAAATCTTTTTCTTCTCTTTTGAAGAGTAACAATCTGATATATGAATCGGTGTTTGTTAGTGTTACTGATTCACTCTCCTCTCACTTTCAAGAACATCAATCTTTTCATCTTTAAGTCGCAGTGCCAGCACAGTGTGATTTAAATAACCTCTCTCTAGTTTATTTTCTTTACTTAATTAATTCCTTTTCGTATTTTTCTGCGCAACTAGCTCCACGAATCACTGTTTACATTCAATACATCTTTTAACTTGATTAACTCTTTCAATGACATTAATGAAAAATGATAACCGTGAACGATCGGTTAATTACTTATTGTTTGAAAGAAAATGGAAACTTAAGAGAAATTTTTTTTAAAAAAAATTATTTTCATCACGAATTCCAGTTTCTAATAGATTTGAAGAAATAATGTTAGATTTTAAAAAACATAAGAGGGTTCTTGTCATTTTTAAGGCTAGACCTCCATTTTTACAAGGGTACTCTCTGGCTTGAACTGTTTTCCTTTTTTGTGAATAAAAAATAATACATTGAAACATGTCTAACACGAAAACGCTTAAGACGAAATTTCATTTTCCATGAAATAATGCAACGATTCCGTCAAATTATTATGGATTTTCATGCATTTTAACAGCAAACGAAAATCGCTTATAAGATTTGCCTTCTGGGAATGAACAAATACGGAAAAAACCGATCACGCAGGTGAGATGAATAAATGATATGAAGTGAATAGGAAGGGGTTTCACATGTTTCGTAGAACGACGGGTAACTTGGCTTTGAAATACCCTCGGAATGACAATTTTTTTCATCTGAGCCTAATTTCACCCTCCATCCCTACAAACGCCACACAAAACATATAATCTCTTCAGTGGCTTAACGGAGAATATTAGGGACGCCCTTCAAACTCAAGTTTAGGGCTCCAAGCCAAAATACGTACTAAGCATCAGTCACGCTTTGGGCCCCTTAGAGTCCCTGAGCCCCCCGCAATGCGGGGGTGTACGTTACGCCACTGCATCTCTTATCAGTTGGATTTGGTATTCGGTGGCTAATACACCGCAGTGTAAGTAAAATTGAGCTAGTTTGATTCGCATTTTTTTGTTTCTATTTTAGAAGAGTTTTTTACGAGTATAATGACAAAGATCTCAGGGGTAAAGCAAACTGCTATTTCGCAAAAATGAAGATGGCGCTTTTTAAAGGCTGTTAATCAAAAACAGAAGATGAAACGGCAATCTATAAAAAAATTTCTTGCAAAATTTTGTATTGAATTTCATTGTGAATGTTTTTGTTTCATCGAATTTTATTAAATACATGCATATATATATATCTAAGTAAATTAAATATACTCTAATATTGTCGAATCTGTTTTTTTCTTCTCATTATCTTTAACATGAAAAAAATATTTCAGTTTCCTCAGTTTCGCGTGTCAAACGATTTTCAATGTACTTTGAAAACATGGATAGTTGTTTGAAATGATTGAAGATAATATTTGTATACTCAATATTTTTCGAGAACATTTCGAAGTATTAATTATTGTAAGGTTTTGTTTTTTAGATCTCTTGCAGATGATGTTGCATGATTGTTTTATCTACGCTTTGAGACTCATGCTATGAACCATTTCATTATCATCTCGGATCTGTTTTACTTTATGCATAGCAATACTGTCTTATCTAATCCCGCAAAATAATATAATTGAAAAATACACAAGAAAAGTTTATTTTTTTTCGTGTCTTTTAGAAATTCGCCTGTGGGTTTCCAAATCCTTTAAGTATAATTTGAAAATACTTGCTAAAACACAGGAGAAATAATACAATCAGGCAAATTTTTTAAAGCTTTTTCGCATGGGTTTTGCAGTATTCAAATACCGTATATTAGCCGCCCATCCGGTATAGTGGTCAGTGAAGCTGACTGCGGTGCCGCAGGGACTGGGTTCGAATCCCGGAGAAGGCATGGATGTTTGTGTTGTAATCCTTTCTTCTGTCTGTGTTGTTTATCCCCGTGTTATACGTTCGGTGGTGCACGGGGTTTATAAATGTTTTTTTTTTAAAAAAAAAATACCGTATATTCCTATGTATAACGAGTACCTATTGTTTCAAACTGCAATTTTCTATTTTTTTTATATGTTAGCCGTATGACGCGCACCTTTTTTACGCAGTAACTAAAATGTACGTATGCAATGCTCTTATCTTCTGAAGTCTAGAAAGAGTGTGTGAGTGGATAACAGAAACATGGAATGAAATTAAACTTGACATAATTAAAAAGAAATTTTATGAGTTTAGTTTATCTAACAATCTAGAGGAACGGAAGATGATTATTCATTTCTGGTTCACGGTAACAATAATGGTGAAAGGATGAACTATAAGCAGACTTCGGTGATGTGTCTGAAGATATAACGGAAGACGAATAGGGTGAGGTTTTCATGTTATCCAATAATGAAAATTGATAAGGTGTATATCATTTTTTTAAACTTAACATTAATTTGATACACGTAGAAATCTAATTTTTCTTTATTTTATCTTTATCCGGCGTATACCGCGCATCCACAAAAATTTGCTCTTATTTTTTCTTTATATTATCATTTCCTTATCCGGTTTATAACGCGCATCCATAAAATTTGCTCTTATTTTTTCTTTATATTATCATTTCTTTATCCGGCATATAACGCGCATCCATAAAATTTGCTCTTATTTTTTTGTGTTAACAGTGCATGCTATACATGCTGGAATATATGTTAAATATAATCGTCTAAATTTGAGAAAATAATAAAAATATTCCATAAGATGACATCCTGTATATAAATCCCAAAACTTTTAATCGGCCGAAATCTTCACATGTTTTTATGGAAAAAAAAAATCAAACTGCGATTAGATTTATCATATATCTCATACGTGCAATGGCCGCGGTGGTCAAGTGGTCAAGGCATCGGATCATGGCAAGCATGTCATGAGTTCGAGCCCAGTACCATTGAAGATCCGCCGTGTAGGGGCACGATGCACGTAAAATCTGTCGAGAGCTCAAACGTCCTCCCGTTGGTGTGGTGTGGTAGTTAGGAGAGGGGGTGCCAGCTCAGGTGTCGTCCGCGTCACTTGACCATGGTTCAAAATTACGCGGACCGTCCCCAAAAGCCTCGTGCAGCTGAACAGTGGGACGTTAATATTCACTCACTCATACGTGCAAAATGCATACATGTTTTTTTCGAGTTAACGCCAAATGATACTGAAATACCAATGTAGTAAAATAAGTCTCTCCTCGTTTTTTTACATTCTTCTTCAAACAACATAGTATAGTTAGAACTGTGCAGCTGAAAAGAATACATTTAATAGAGCAAAAACATCACATAAAATGATCGCATACGATCACATACAACGCTAAGAAAGAAAAAAAATATTTAAATTATCTTAGCATATGTACAATACCTTTTTTGAAAGAGCTTCTCATATAATTTTTCCTTTTGACAAACCAAGTGGTGGAAAAAGAACTAAAAACACATTTTAGAGTGTGTTTTTGCTAGAAGCTAACGCACCATTTCCTTATTAACAGTGAACTTTTTCATTTGAAAAAGTACTAAACACCTTGACCTTGTTTTAACATTTACCAAAATGATCTTTAGTAAATCAATGTTCAATGACATTGTTTTTATTTATCAGAATTTACTTGATGAGTTCAAACGTACACAGTGAAATCAGTGCTTTCATCTTTATCCATTTTTCCTCGCACGTTCTGCATGGCTCTGGGAAAACTGAACATAAAAATATAATGTATTTTTTTAACCAGCTTTTATAAGTTTCACTTGTATATAACGGAATCTTGGAACTCTATTTTTACCCATTTTTAAACGTCAGATTAATTCTAAATTTTCTACACTTGTCAAGGACCAATGACAATACAATAATTTCATAATTTTGTTCCATTGTCCTGATCAGGATATCAGGGATCCAACATCAGGGATTGACAACATCAGATCCGAGTTTATGACCATGACTATTTGGCTGCCGCGACCATTGAATCTTCTAGAGCCCTTATGGATAGTGTAAATGCCATTGCTGTGTCAAAAAGAATTTTATAAGTGATACATGTTTGATTTGGTTAAATTTATGTCACTAAGTGGACAATTAAAAGTAGCTGATACAAATAATTCTGAAAAAAAATCAAGTAATAAGAAAGATACTGAATGAGTGCGTGGTGTGTGACCTCTCTTCCTTCTAATTTCTGCATAATATCAGGAATACGCAAATAATTTTTAAGAAATTATTTTTGTCTCTAATCCATTTTTAATTTATTTTTGACCTCTTCTGTAAGTACGACCTTTGTTATAAATGTGTGTGTTTAGATGCTGCTAGTGAAAGTAGACACCTAGAAATTAAAACTCAATAAGTATGAGACCGGAAAATCGCCAAATCAACACTTTTACGAGGGGGTAGTTGAAAAATTGCATTTTTCTCTGTGCAACTTTATTAAATAAAGTCAGATGGCAGCCACATGAACATGCATTGAGTTATCACGTCTGTGGTTACTTGTGCGGAATTTAATCTTAATGGCGTCAGTTATCGTCTAGCCCAATATCGTGAGCATATCAGCTCCACTATAAAATTTCACCAAAGAGGAGCAATGAGGAGTGATCAGATTTTTGTGGTCAGAGTGTGTGAAAAGCGCTGAAATTCACCAGGAAATTTTTGTCTCAATACGGGGAAAGGAATTTTAGCGTGTTTTTCACGTAGTGGAACAAAAGCGCTATTAGGACGCAAATTTCATCTTCGCCTTCGTTCCATATTTTGTCGTACCTTTTCATCAGCCAATAAGCAACCAACTGACCTCGGGTTTTCGGCATTTGGGTCGCATTTGTGCCCTAGATGAGCCGAATCATATTTAAATTTTCCCATAGTTTTCCCGAATTTTCCTACAATTTTTCCTGAATTTCGCTAGTTTATAACAAAATTTTCTCATATTTTAACTATTAAATTTATTTTTTGGAAAAAATTTTTTAAAAAAAATCTACCTGCATAGAGGAGTGGTACAGTACTACTTTCTGTTAGTAAAAAGTTAATTAGTTGCATTATTGTAAAATACAACATGTGAAAAACGCGCTAAAATTACTTGGCCATGCCAGTGATTGATATCTTGTTACATTACGGAACTACACTGGTGTCCAAAAGTTAAGCATAATTGATAATTCCGTGAATAAAGAAGGAACTGTAAATCGGAATGGCGGGAAGCGGGATATGCGAGTGTAAAATGGTTATAAAATAAGGAAGCAAATCAAAAGAATGATAATAATTAATTTTATTATCCAAAGTAGCAGTTTGAAAGAAAACTGGGCATAGAAAGGATTCACACTTTAAAGAAAAAAATGAAAGAAAACATTAAATAAAATACTGATGCGGCAGTTTAATAAGGTGTGTGGTCACCTCTGACAGCCAGGCACGCTGCACAGCGATTTACCATACTTGCTATGAGATGATGAATGAGTTGTGGGCTCAAACGGTTCCAAGCTTCTTGGAGAGCTCTCTTCAGTTCTGTAACGGAGCTTGGTGGGTGCGAAAGGGATGCAATTTGTCTCCCGAGCATATCCCATACATGCTCGATAGGATTTAAAACAGGGGAGTTCGCAGGTCACGACATGCGCTGGAGTTTTCCGTTTCAAGGAAGTCATCAATCAGCACCGCTTGGTGACAGAGCGCATTATCATCCATGAATATGAAGTCAGGACCGACAGCACCTCGAAACAAGCGAACATAAGGCTCAAGAACTTCGTCTCTGTATCTTTGAGCAGTCACAGACCTCGTGTCAAAGAAATGGAGGTCTGTGCGGCTGTCCATCATGATGCCTGCCCATACCATTACTCCCCTTGATGGAAAATTATGTCTTTCCGTTATGTTTCTTGGTTCAAAACGTGTTCCACGTTCTCTCCATATCGTTACCCGCCGAGAATCACTACTCAGACTAAACCGGGACTCGTCACTGAACATCACATTGGCCCAATCTCCACACTCCAATGTTTATGTTTCAAACTCCAGTTCAAACGAGCGCGTTTATGCGCAGACGTGAGGGGAATGCAAACTGCTGGTCTTCTGGCATACAGGCCAGCATGATTGAGTCTCCTGTAAACAGTTTGTCTCGAAATTCGTATTCCTGTGGTGACTGTGAGAGCCGAACCCAGTGCTCTGGCAGTACTGCCCTCTGACGTCACGCTTATTACCAGATATCGGTCTTGGCGAGGGGTTGTGACTCTTGGTCGACCTGATACTGGTTGTCGGGTAACATCTCCCGTTCTTTGAAACCTCTGCCATAGTCTTGAGATCACAGACTGGTCCACATTCAGAATTCGAGACACTTCGGTTTGTGATCATGAGGATTCCAGCATTCCAACGATTCTTCCTTTCGTATGTCCAATTGGCGTCTTTGTGCCATCATTCACCTTGTTTGATGGTTAATAAAGTTACTTCGCACAGCAGTTGCACGAAACTTGTCTGAACTGCCTATGCTGCGTGAATCGGTTTCTCCGCGTCCCGACATGCGCCGGTGTTTCGCGCAGGACGTAGTCGATTGAAAAGTTTTGCATAAACCCAATGTTTCTTCTTCACCCAATTTATATCCGCAAGAAATTTGGAATAATTTTACGAATATTTACTGCATGTTTTTCGCATTTTACGATTTATGCTTAACTTTTGGACACCAGTGTACGTAAAAGCATTTTTTTTTGTGAATCGAAATGTTTAATAGTGGCCAAACCACGTAATACAAAAAGAGGGAGCTGGGTAATCTTCAAATTCGACCACTGACGACAACGTTCAACCATCTCGAGAGATGGTTACAACAGATAGGCAATTACTATAGATAAAGTCGCATCTTCTTGAAATTTCAGTTATGGCTCTATCAAATTGTCAACGCTGAGCTCAAACTCTGTAAAGTGTGTGCACGATGGGAACCACAAATGCTTACCGCAGCAATCAACAGGTTGGGCTTTGAGGTCTTGGAACACCCTTTCTGCAGCCCAGATCTCACTCCCTCCGGCGTTCATCTTTTTGAACCGCTGAAGCAAGCTTTGAATGGTTGTCGTTTTGCCTCATACATGGACATTCGGGATGCAGTGTAAAAGTGGCTTCACGTCTAACCGAAAACTTATTAGGAAGGCATACGGGAGCTTGTGGCTCGTTGGACTAAGTGTATTACTCAAGATGGAGACTATATCGAAAAATAATGTATCTTTTGTTAATCTATTTTTTGTTTATTAAAGTTGTAGAGTGAAGAATGTAAGTAATTCTTACTCACTCTGGTAATTACAATTCCCCAACGAATATGATTACTGTAATGAAGAATGTATTCTATGGGAAATACTTAATCCAGTTTTTGTGCAATAGACAGAATAAAACCCAATGTATGGAAAAGAAGAACAATTTAAAAATAATTTCTTTTAAAATAATACATTTTGAAGTAAAAAAATAAATACATAATCCGTACCTCATTAGGTCAAGGGCCAGTTGTACTTCCAGCTGTTTCTTAGTCAACAGTCCCTCGTAGTTGTCTCTGTCGAAGTAAGAGGAATTAGCTAAGTAAAGGGCGGTGACCATTCGAGGAGTGGAACGACCCCATCCCCAAAGAGCATCCCTCTGCTCTATCAAATGATGAATGGATTTCTGAAGGACATCAAAACGAGATGGGATCCAGGAGGTGTCAGCACGAGGGAAGGGTGGGAGGAACTTGCCAGCAGTAGTCGTAGATGGCGCTTCCGTTGTCATTTTAGTGGTAGATGTCGCTATTGTCGTTCTCATTGTGGTAGTGGTGGTTGTAGTGGTCAAGTTCTGTACCTGTGTGGTGGTAGGCTCTTCAGTAGATTGCTCGATGGATTCATTTGATTCGTACAAATAATCTGAAAATAAAACGAGATTTCTTGTAGATTTTTATTAGAGAGAAAAAAAGATTGTGTGTGTGTGTGGTAGCTTTTTTTATTATACGTTACTCGGTATTTAAATAATATAACGAATTTTTATTAGAGAGAAAAAATATTGTGTGATAGCTTTTTTTATTATACAATAGTTACACGGTATTTAAATAATATAACGAATAATTCGACTTAACACTTCTTAGTATATACCTAGTCGTGCCATAAGTTCCGATACAAACATTTGAGATCGTCTCTTACTCAAACACAACAGACGATTTTCAGTGAAACGCTCGTCACTAGATATCATATGCAATATTTTCCAAATACGGCATATGATGGTGATTTTTAAGGCTTTTAAGCATTTAGACTACAAAAGGTTATTCAGTTATTGAACCAATAAGAGATTTTCTTAGACCAAGAATATTGCATACTGTAGTAGATGCGTTGTTCGCTCTGGGTGAGAACACCAGCTCGTGTCAAAGAAGCCAGGGAGAGAACTCGTCAAAATCCTTGTCGAAAGAAGGCTCTTCTTGTTCAACATATGAATGCGGCAAAAAGAATTATGTGTGGCACAGAAAACGAAGACTTTAGACCACACACACATACACACACAAGAGGTTAATAAAAAATAATTGACCACTTTCTTACAAAGGAATTAAAATGCCAGAGGTACCTAAAAGCAAAACCGTTGCTTCGGCGGCATGCTCTTAATGGCCACACACGAATTATGTTTATCAACAAGAAAATTTTTGACTTTGAAAAATCTTTCAACTATCAAAATGAGCAAGTACATATGCAATGATTGAGCAAGAATCTAAAAAAGAGAAAAAAATGCTTGCAAAAAGCTCATCATCCGGCTTCCATAATGATTTGGTAGGGTATTAGTTATGAATATGTCTCAGAGATTCGCTATGGCCAGAAAGGAATGAAAACCACGATAAAAATTTATCACACTGCTATCAAAGAACTAATAATTAAATCTCTGAACGTACACCTGTTCATTAGAAACGATTGGATTCTTCAACATGTCAACTTTTTCTGCTCCTGCTCTTAAGGCAAAGACGAACTGTGGTGGTGTTTGACAGAGAACGTGCCGGACTTAGTAGAACCCGAAAATATGACTTCCAGTAGGCTGGAATTAAATCCTCTCGACTATAAATAGTGGTCAATATGGGAGGTAAAGATTTGCTCAAAATTTTCATCCTAATTAGAACAGTCCTTAATGAAAGTAGCAATGGGAATTCACCTGGATGTAGCATGTGCCTTGATAAATGATTGTCCAAAGAGACTTATAAAGTCCACGAGGATCCAAAGTTGATAATTTTATATAAAAATAGCAATATGTTTAATTTAAAGATAAAATAAAATTTTAAGATTTAGTTTTAAATTCGTTTATACAGTCATCAATTTTAACTCCTTTATAATTGCACGACTTAAGAATTGCACGACTAGGTAATATTTTAATTTAATTTTATAATGAAGTAAGATGATTGAAGCTTTTCTCAAACTGAGGGGCGCCCTCCCTAGGGAGGCGTGAAAATAAATGATTATCTAAAATAATTATTAAATTACTGAAAAGAAACAAAACAAACTACATTCTGACCATTTACACTAATATAATCTATACTAATAAAAGAAAGAGTTTGTGTGTTTCAGCTGTTCCGGCGAAATTAAGCAACCCATAAGTAGGAAACTTGGCATGTAGAAGCTATAGGTCGTTATGCTATTATCCTCGAAGAGTTTTTTTCGAAATTCACTTTAGATTTTTTTTAAATTCAATTTTTAAGCGATTTTTCAGCTAAATCTGTACTAATCAGAGAAAAGTTTGTGTGTTTCAGCTGTTCCGGCCAAATTCAGCAACTCAGAAGTGTAAAACTTGGCATGTAGAACCTATAGGTCGTTATGCTATTAACCTCGAAGAGTTTATTTCAAATTCACTTTAATATTTTTAAAATTCAATTTTTATGCGATTTTTCGGTTAAAAAAAAACAATGACGTCATCAGCCATCTTAATTTTTACGAAAATTAATGTTTCGAGCAGTTTTGGGGG
>BMAO01036670.1:0-14765 GCA_019973975.1 Trichonephila clavata | reverse complement strand
AACATAGGCATTTGGCATAAAATCAAAACTGCTAGGAGTAATTTAAACTAAATTAATTGAATTGGTACAAAATCAAAGTCAACAGTACACACGTTGAAATGTGACTCAATACGATAAGGAAATAAAAAAACAAGAAATACTGATGTAATGATAAAAAATATGTTTCAAATTTAAAACTGTTTAATCTATCTACATTATGTCTTTGTAAAAATATTTTACAGAAATTAAAAGTTCAATATAATAATCAGTAAAAAAATGTTTGATTCTGGAAGTTAATGAGATGTTTTATAATTGCTATTCTATATTTTTACAGCCCTTAAAATGTAATTTAAAACCAATGAAGCAATATAAAAATTATATACTATTGGTGATACTAATTCTTAAAATTTTTATTGTAATTAGTTACAAATATAAAATAAGTTAATTCCAGCAATATAATTTTCAGTAACTCTACCTTTTTAAAAAAGAAAAATCGTGAAATATAGAAAGAATAATTTAATTATTTCAATTGATGTGAGTTTCAAATTTAGTTGCACGTCTTTTGTTTTCTTTAATTATGCTAAATCAATACACATATTTTTCTTTTTCAGGATAAATATGCTTAAATTTTAAACATTTGCAAGGTAAAATGCAATTTTTTACAACTGTTGCGCAGCCTTACATTTTTTCAAAGGTTATTATCCCACAGAAAAAAGTGGCAACAGCTCATCCATCCAATTTCTTTTTAAATTTGTTCTCCTCCCGATATATTTCTTATAATTTACTTCAAGACCAATAATTGGTGACTTAATAAAGTTGATTTTGCGAAACTTTTTGAATTTTCTACGAATTATAACATAAACAGAAATATAGAAAGAAGATTCACAAGATAGAATAATGTATATCGTATTGCGAAACAGGACAATAGAATGTATTGAAAAATAAATCATATTTAATTTAATTTACAAGATCATGATTTATTGGGTTAAGTTTTAATTAATCTTTGAATTAGATACACACGTTGAACACAAAAAGTAAAGGGGGGGGGGATTCACTAAGTCACGGAAAACTGTGATTGGCTGATATTTTGTTTTTTGCTGTCACAGTATAAAACTACTTTAATCACATAAACTACTCTTAATTTTACACACTCCAAGAAAACTAAACAAACGACTTTTAATTGGATTCTGGTATTTGAACCTAATGATCGAATACTCTCATATTTATTCTTTTATCAATTATTATTAAAATATGGTTTTTGTAATTACTTACCAAAAATACTTCTATATGTTTTGTTTGTTTTGCTTTTTTAAAATTACTATTGAATTAATGTCCACTTGATATTACATAAGGCTTTTGTTTCTCTTGAGTTAAGTAGCCACGGTAGCCTAGTGGCCAAGGTAACGGACTCGTGGCCGGCGTGACGTGAATTCGAACCCAGTGCGCTGAAGACCCGCCGTGAAGGGGAGCGATGAATGTTAAATCTGTCGAGAGCTCAAACGTCCTTCTGTTGGTGTGGTGTGGTAGTTAGGAGAGGGGGTGATACCAGCTCACGTGTCGTCCTCGTCACTCGACTATGGCTCAAAATTACTAGGTTTGTCGCCAAAACATATATGTGGACGGCGTCTAGGGAAGTTCGATTTTAATGTTAAAATAAGCACGCAGAGTTAAACTAACTTATTTATTAATAAACAATAAAAATTATATTAAAGGGGTTAAAATAATTCGAGATAGCACATACTAATTCCAAAACACTACTTTTCAAAAAAAGAACGATATCCTCTGACTGCTTCGTTCAGCTTGGTGCAACTCCAGTTTCTTTTTTTTATATGCATGACTCATGTATCGCGCAGCTAAATCACGTGTTTCATTAGTGTGCATCTCTTACAAAAAATCAAAAAAGTAAAAGAAAACTTGCACTTTTCTATATTTTTTTTTTTTTTTTTTTTTTTGTGTTGTGTGTGATATATATGTGTGTATGCGTGTTTTTAGCCTACTTCTTCGGCGCACCTCAAGTATAACTTTGCATATCTTTTGGGTTACGCATACTCCACTTTCGAGACCACTGATCTAACCGATTTTCCCTCTAATTATTTTCAAATTTTAAAAGCTTTCCAACTTTATTTTACTCATATTTTTTTAAAAATTGTGTTATTTAATCTTTGAATCCTTTGTATACCGACTCACAGTAATAAACATATGCAAATTTTTATAGAAACACAACCGTGAAAATCGAATTCGCTACTAGATCGACCATGATATAATTTTTTTTATATAAAAAAGAATATTTAAGGTTATATACGAGGTTAGATAAAAGTTCAAAACACGACCAACATTATGATCAGTTCATTCATCATCTCTTTCATCAATAAATAAAATAAAACAATAATGTAGCAATTCCGGTTGAATGGTTATTGGTAGCCAGTACTACTGAACAGTCACTCCAGAAAAAGTTCAAGAGCATCGCGTTGACCTTGAAGAACCCTAACATATCTGGTGCCTACTATGTCTACCAGTTTCCTTTTTTTGAGAGCAAGAGAGAAACACAATTGTTCTTTTTCTTTTTGATGAGAGGCGGCTCTGTTAAAGGTGTTAACATACCCTCCCGTAATTTCTGTTTTATCAAAGAATTATTATTTCCCCCTCAGTCTTTTTTATTTTGTTCGCCTTATTTCAGCCAATGCTTGCGTTTTACTTCTCTCGACATTTTCTTTTTGCTTATTCTCTAGAAGGTATCATGGGAGATAAAGATACATGAGAAGACTTTTAGCGGGAAAGATTCTAACTCGGCAAAATAGAGGTGTTAAATTCCTTTTGTTTCGTTACTCAGGGAACTGATCTAAAAATATGTTTTTGTGTTAGTGCATTGTGTTAGAGAAATTAACAGATGCATAATATGTATTTAATCCACACATATAATTTGTAACTCAAACTATATTCAGATAAAATGAACATTACAAAACATAGCTCTATTATAAAAAAAACACTAAAAAACATTTAAATAATGATTTTTGTTTCCAAGATAATTAAATATTACGCATTATTTGTTTAAAAATGATACTATAAATTACTTATCATAATTATCTTTATTATTATAATAATGAAGCAACGATTCATTCTTTAAAAAACTTGTGAAGGATAGAACCCGCGACGCTCGGTTCCGAAGCCGCGTAACATGACCAATAGACAAAAGTGATCACCCCTTTCTGGAGGCTGTTTCTGGCTCATGTAGATACCACTACAAACTAAATAAAAATTCTTAAGAAATTATTGAACCAAAAACAAATTAAATGACCTTTTTCTTTTCATTGTTTTTATGAATGTAGACAAAATTTTCAAGAGATATAGATCAATGTATATAGAGTGAGTGAGTGTTTATTACCGTCACACTCTTAGGCAACACGGGGGCTATTGCTGACGGACCTCGCAATACTGAGCCTCCGGTCAAGTGACGAGGATAATCCCTATATTGGCATCCCCCCTCTAAACTACTACACCAAACCAACGGCAGGATTTTGAGCCTCGACAGATTGAATGTGCATCAGTCCAATCTCCACTGTGGGTGTTCTGTTCCACCTGGACTCCAACCCGCCACTATAACTACTAGGTTACCGCAGGGGCAATAAGATAGTGAGAACAAGCCAATTTGAAATCGAAGTAAAGTGAAGTAAATTTTGGTTTAAGCTAAAGAAAGTTAACTGCAATTCGACATTCTTCAAATGACTTTACGCCTTTCCTCTCGAACATTAGTTGCGGGGTTCCGTTGAGGTCCTGCACAGCAATCAGAATGAATCTCCTGAACCGACGATTCTGTTTTTGTATGAGAGTTATTGGATTCCGACCAATGCGAGCAGCAATACCGTGGAAAAATAAATCGCATTCTTGACAGACCACGATCCTCTAACACGTTTGAATTCCGACACTTATTGGTACCCTTTTTCTTTATTTTCGTGACCTAACACGATCTTCTCACAAACAAACAACATTCAAATGTGATCTCTGAATAAGAAACCAATTGAGTAACTTTCCTTTTTTATGTGTTTTTGATGCCGCTTCTCTTTCCTATGTCGTTTGATTGCGCTAAATTGCTGAACATTTGTACATCCTAGCATTTTCCATTCATGCGAGTTTGATGTTTGTATCGTCCCTCCTTCATAATGTTACAATTTTAACGGCCAGTAGTCAGTGACGTAACGGTGAATATTAGGGGTCCCTACAAAGTCAGGTTTTGGGTCCCAAGCTGGATCTTACGAAGGATTATAAAACCATAATATAACATAGACGTTGGGCAGTGGCGTAACAGAGAAAACTTGGGCCCCCCTGCAAAATAAGGTTTTTATGTCCCAAGTACAAATACGTACTTGGCGTCAGTCAGGCTTTGGAGCCCCTAGAGTCCTGCTCCCCTCCCCTCCCCCCACGATGCGGGGGTGTACGTTACGCCACTGCCAGCAATGTAATAGTCCTTACTGTCTCCAGATTCGATATAGCTTGTTTGAATTCTATCCTACAAGAAGATCGTTTTGGGCTTTAAAAAACCTACGAACTTCTGTATTTTATTTATTTATTTTTGCTTTTTTAATTCAGTGTTTCTAAAAGGTTCTAAGGTTGCTTCTTAAGTTCATGTTTTATACGTTCCAGGCGATATAAATCATTTATCAATCCTGCTATGTTATTCACATTTATGAAATTTAAAAAATTGATTATTATTATTGATAACTAGATGAATAATATCCACATAAGAAAAAAATCTCTTACACAACATATTTCATAACCAAAATATCTGTACAGAAATAAAGAAATAGGAGTGATTGATACCTGATACATTTTGTAGAAAATATTTGAAAGGAATGTGTAGAATGCAAAATAAGATTAAAGTGAAATATGTGAACATATTCTACAAAATAATGAAGACGACGAACGGAACTTTGTTTTTGACAGATGGTGTTCTCAAAGAACTGATCTCAAATCATTTATTTATTTTTAGTTTTCTTTTTCTTTTCGAATTTTGAAGTCGTGTTCTACTTTTAAAAAAAGAAACATTAAAAAAAAACATTCTTAAGAATTCGCTGGTTACTATATAAGCGTATTTATTTCAAAAAATAAATACTTCTTACCAGCAAAACTGTATAAAATGCTTCGGACCAATTGAAAAACTGCAATTGTTTCCACTCCATCAGCTTCGAAATGTATTAAATAAATATTTCTTTTCAGCAAGTTGCAGTACGAAAGTAAATATTCCATGAAACTCCCATGTATGAATGAATAATGATTACCACATGTGGGACCCTAGGCTTCTTTTTGTTTTGCAAAAGGGGGAAAAAAGAAGAAGCAAAAGGGAAAAACATTGATCTTTCCCTGCTGGCATTGATAGAAAGCATTTGTTAAAACGAAACCCAGAGAAATGTTTTCTTTATATTTTCGTTCTTATTAATGTTTCTCCCCAGCTCATTATGTATTATTGTGGAGCTCTGGGTCAAAGAAACTGAAACCTAATAACCAAGAACCAATTTAGGATATGGATATTCGTTATTTTTAAAGGAATCTGATAAACGAATTCCACTTGAAATTAAAATCAAACAAACTTTCTCAAACTTGTATTTCATTATTTTTATTATAAAATGAATTCTCTAGTTTTATTTCTCATGTTTTACTTTTTTGTTTCTCTCCCCTTACATTTCATTGGTTGAAATCATTAGTAAGAACAATGAGAATAAATCATACTTAAATAGACAAGCCCTTGTTTCATCTACTCTGCATGGAAAATAGTTAAGGACAGTGAAAATTTCAAAATGCATAAAAAAATTAAAAAAATTCGTATATGAATCAGAACAATTTTGTAACTACTTAATGAGGCTTCTTACTGTTTTTTTTCTTTACAATCATCTCATATACAAGAATTTTTATTTTACAGAACTTGATTTTAAAAGGAAATTTTATTGCAAGAAAAAAAAAATGGTGAAAATGAGAAAATTAAAGTGTATATATGGAAAAAAAAAAACTGAATAACACGAACCTCCTAAAATATTTTTACTAATTGAAAATTCACACAAATAAACAAGTTAAAAGAGATCAAAAGAATTTTTTTTAATTCTCCAAAATATTATTTTAATAAATAAGAAAGAAAATAATTTGCAAATTAATGTTCAAAGTCTAAGAGAAAAATTATAAGAACTCGGAAAAAGAATTCGAAATCTAAGAATTTAGCTATATTTGCATATTTAAATTGTCTTTGAATAATTTTATATTCCCTGTAGATATGCAGACAAATATTCTTATATTGAAAAATTTAATTATTCCATCTAGGGATAACGAATAATAAACAAAATGTGCAAACACAAAGATGGAATCTTTTAGACTTAATTTGAGAAATATACTGCAAATGTTTTAAATAAAGAATGATATTCATAATAAAATCTGAAATTTAATCTGCACAATATGATTACACTGCCAACTCCCTGTAACAGTTTTATTTATTTTATTTGAAAATAATTATTTTCATTTCAAATGCGCAAGTTACACTTATTTGCTTTATTATCCATATGGTTACGGCATAGCAATGCGAAAGAAACAAATGAATGATCCCCCCCCCCCGCGTTTAGAATTTAGAAGAATTTTGTTCGATACAAGTTAAAACTTGTGTTTCAGTCTTTTCCATTATTCATTTTTGGTGAAAATAAATTTATTTTACTGAAATGTATACTATAAAATCAATTTAAAAAGTATACTACAGCAAATGAAACAGTTTTTATCCATTTAAATATTCTGATATTTTTCTTTAAACTAAATGCTCTTCACAACAAAAGAGATTTTTGGAAACATTTTGGAATAAGCATTTTTAGAACGAAATTCTCGACTAATGCAAAAATTTTATACGTCATGTAAGGTTCAACTTATTTTGGATGATGCATTTTATATTATTTTATTCTATTCTATCTATTTTGCTTCTAATCTCAAACTCATAATCATTTCCAGGAGTTCCTTATGCAAATATACTAAAAATCGAAGTGAACTGCGTCTTTTAATTTTTGAATATAATGGTGGAGTCGAGAAGAGACATTACATTTTAAGCAGAAATGAGCAAATGCAATTGAATTTTCTTTTTAAAGTTAAAATATCAAGAACAACCATTGTAGATGACGTCAACTTAGACTACTACGGCTTTAGGCTTAGGTTTATTTTATTTTTGTGTCGTTCTTTGGTTGCCCTTGCTTCCCATTTTCAGAAAATTGAGGGTTCTTCTGGCTAACTTTAATTATACCTTTCAGGAGAAGGATATTAAAAAAAGGCGCTATTTAAGTTCAAGTCGTTCTTGAATGAATATTTGATTATCGAACTCTAGAATATTTCAATGAACCAATCATTAATAATTATATATAATGGATTTCATAACCTTCACCACCACAGATGATAGTTTAAAATTACACCATTCCGTCGCTAATAGTTCGATGTTATTACGTTAATACGAAATCAATACAAATAAACCAACCAACTTGAAATTTTTAAGTAAACCATTTTGAAAATATGTATCGGAGAATTTTTTTAAACAGTTTCTAGAATTAAGAATTAGTTTGAATAATTATAAAATTGAAAAAAAAAATGCTATAATTTAAAGTATTTTGAACTTAAAGAATTCTTTAAAATATACTGATTGAATTCTCTAGTCCAGTGTTTCCCAGCCTTTTTATCACCGCCAACCAGTCAGCGTTTGATAATTTTACCGCAGCCCGCTGTCGTTTGTTTATATGGTATTTACGTATTATCACAACAATCGCCAACATTCAAAACTCGCCAAGTTGGCAACTCCAATTTCGCATGAGTGGCATGCAATCACACACACACGTACATCGTTTCATGTGAATGTCGCCAATAGGTTGTGATAATAAGTAAATACCGTTTATATCTTAAATCTTTTTGATTTAACAACTTTAATTTTATTTTATTTAAACACGTCTTTAGAAGAAAATACAGTTACATCAAAAAAGAAATATAAAGTAATTTAACATAGAATATAAAGTGATTTCCATGGAAAGTCGCACAAATCCGAGAGAAATATACTGCAGTAAATAAAATAGAAATAATTTAAAGTTCCTTGGGCGACCTGATACTATTTGTTTCACGAAATGGTACCGGTCCTCGGCACGGGGGTTGGAAATCCCTGCTTTAGTTCATATACTGGTTGACTGCTTATTAGCGTTACTTTTAGAAGCAACAAGAGGGCTATTGAAGTCGAGCCTTTTAATGTTGAACCACGGGGGAATGACGCTACCTGTGGGCGCTTATACCACTCCCATATCCCAAAACTTCCACACAAGGCTAGCGTGAGGATTTTCGAACCTCGGAAGATTCCATCGCACAACAGCTCAGTCTTCAGTAACCCTGGGACTCGAAACCCACTACACCAGTGGTCCCCAACCATCGGGGCGCGGACCGGTACCGGTCAGTGAATCAAATAGTACCAGGCCGCACAAGGAACATTAAATTATTTCCATTTATTTACTGTGGTTATTTCTCTCGGGTTCTTGCGACTTTTTCATGGAAATCACTTTATATTCATTTTTGGGTTTAACTATATTTCATTCTGAAAGGCATATTTAAATACAATTTAATTAAAATTATTTAATCAAAGCAATCTAAAATATAAATAATCAACTCTCCTCCCCGGCAGGCCGTACTAAAATTATCAACGTTGACCGGTCCGCGGCGGTAAAAAGTTGGGTAGCACCGCACTACGCGACTGCAGCAACGCCGGCTATACATTCGTAACCATGCATATTAGGTTATCATAGTCATCTTTATACATTGAAAAATATTCATGTCATTAAAACAACTAACATTAACCGACACTTTCAAAACTAAACTTATCTTTTACGATAAGGGTGTTATCACACTTTCAACCCACTGTTTCTAATATATACAGTCAGACCCTCTGTGACGGCTCTATCCGCGATTTTCCACTAACTGTCCTCTTGGGGTATTTTAAATCCTTAAAAATTATTTTATTAGAAAGCTTCTTCCGAAGAAGAGAACGTGAACATGCAAATTATGATTACTATATATGGTCTAGGCTTTCAGGTAGAAAGAGAGATAGGATAGACTGCTGGCGGAGCAGTGATTAATCAAACTGAATGCGAAGCGCGGATATTTAGTAATTGATAATTGTATTACTTAAGGTGATGATCAGCCACTTGAGATTGAATCTAGATTAATAACTAAGAAGTCAGAGCTATTGAATTAAGTGTATTAAGGATTTAAAGTCTTCTCATATCTCGCATACCTCGCTAATTGTCCACATATTTATTAATTGGGTGCATCTCTTTAACTTTGGTTGATCAAACTTGTGTTGTAAATAAATTAAGTGATTTAGAACTTGGATAGTCTTCCTTACCTTTCTTCCACACTTTTAGGCGCGCAGGCAAGACCATTACACTTCCTTTTACAAACCTCTATTTTGCGAATATCTCTATTTTACGAACTTTTTCTGGAACCAGGAACGTTATACATATGGAAAATGAATCTCTATTTTACGAATTTTCCCCATAAGGAACTTTTTCCTCTCGGGATTTAGCGAAACAGATATCCGACTGTAATTGGATTTTCTCACATAAACTTCGAATCATCGATTTTTCTTGATCACTATTGAATTGATCTTTAAATAAATGTTTCAATCTAGCTACAAAAATGTATTAGATACATAAAACTTTCGATAAATTCTTAAAAAATTTTCTAAAAAAGTTCGCAGAGCAAAATTTTTATAAAACAGCTCTAATTCTAACATTACTAAAAGAAGGGGGAACCTCGAGCATCTAAATTTATTTCTTCTACATTAATTTGATACTCCTTCTAAGTATAGTAACAACACCGAGGTTGTAGTTCTTAATATTAACATGCGTAAGAAAACAGTATGGCAGCTGTGGCATTCTCATTTTTTTTTTCTTTCTCCGTGCTCTTGACTCAAATTAAGCCATTAAACTAATTAGGCTCAATACCAGCACTTAAGAAAAAGGCATGAGGGTCTTCTTCATGCTGTTTACCATACTTAATTGTAGCTCCTTTTACCTTGCCTTTTTTAATGAAAGACTATCACTAATTAGTCATAATTAGCTACTTTGTACACGGAGAGAGATAATTTGAATCATTTTGCAGAGTGCATAGTAATAAATTCATTATGCGTAAGCGAAGAGTAGTGTAGATAATTTCGTAAGTCTTAGGAGAAATTCAATTCGGAAGGCGTTTTTGACGCAAATGGTACTTGAAATATTCGTAAGTCAGATGCTGCCATTATAAATAATGAAATATTTTTTAAAACATGAAATTTAATTTATAAAATAAATTTGAAACGATAGATGAGCGAATAATTTTTCTGGGAATTTAAGTAGGAGATACCGTAAAATCCGGTGTATAGCGCGCACCTATACTTTCAAGTTGCATTTTTCAATTTTTTGGTATAGTCGCTGTATAACACGCACTCCAAAAGAAACCCGAAATGTACTTGCGCACAATGCTCTTACGTTTTGAAGTCATTTATTCGAGGTATTATTCCAGGCTTTTGAAAAAATTATACACTTCTTGAGCTAAAACTCTTTAAGTTTATAATATATGTTATTTATTTGAAATAATCAGTATTTCGATATGCGTCGAAGTTTATTTTTTATGCTCATCATATCTTTATTTTGAAAGCTGTCATTTTTTACATCCAGCATACAGCGCACACCTGTAAATTTCGCTCTTATTTTTGTGCAAAAAGTGCGTGCTATACACCGGATTTTACGGTATATAATTTTCTCCATAATTTCTTACTACTTCTTATTAGAATATACTGCATATGAGTATTATTCGAAAAAGCTGAACGCTTGCTTGCTGCTTCTAAAACTAGAGCTTCACATGCCTTTGCTTATGCATTAGATTTTTATTATTGAACAATTGGAACAATATTTGATACTTTATATGTAAAAAAAAAAAAAAAAGGAATTTAGCAAGCTGTCAATGGAACATAAATAATTTAAACAAGATTTTTTCAATTGCCCATGAGTGTGTGTAAATTTATATCTCAAAATATTATTATAAATATTTAAATTGTGTGTGGTTTCGAATAAAAACACGGAAGTATTTAATATTGTGTTTGAAGTTTGTGCTTTCCTATTTTCTTTTGTTATATTTTTTCTACTTCATATTCACCGATACTGTTCAGATGTTACAAATATTTCGTTCTTTTCTTGAAATGTAACAAAAAACTGTTTGATGCATATTTCGGTGAGTTTATATAAGTCCAAAACATAAGACAAATAAAACTTGTTCTTTCTATTCCAACTAGGCAATGAATACAGTTTAAACTTCCGTATATTGAAGAGTGGCATAATAAACCGCAAAAGATGGCACTTCTTTTAAAACATGATTGAGCACCAGTCAAAATTGTCACGTGTTCGAACCAGTTCTGAGTTTGGTCTAAAAACGCATTCATTCATGAGTATCCGGTTTTAATTTGCTGATAACAATGTCTCAACAATATTTTGCATGTTTTGTTTACAATGAGCTTGTACATTCGAAAATAACTTTTTTTAATTGCAAATAATAAATAAACTCGAATTAAAGCGTTAAATTTTTTTTGAGCAAACGATATTTTTATTTAAACTTACTGAAAATTATTGCATTTAATTCTTTCTTGTAATTTTGTATTTTAAATAAGATTTCTTAGAAAACGTCAGATAGTAAACTAACCAAACTAAACACTAAACAAAAAACTAACACTAAAACCAAATCAAAATATTAAAACTCTTTTTTTTTTTTTGGCTGTTACTTTAATACTATATAAAAATCTTGTATCAAAGACATACAAAAAAAATATTTACTTTTATTGATCTTTTGATGAGTTATGGGGTAGTTTCGATAGCCTCTTATTTACATTCTACAATAAAAAAAAAGCAAACTGATGCCAAAAATTGATTGATTAATTGATAGAACTTCCCGCTAAATTTCTAGTATATTGTTCTTAAATAATTGAATTTATTAGTCCAATGGAAAGGCAGGTGGGTCGCAAGTTCAGTATCACCGATCTATGCTATGTCTTTTAAAAAGACTTTAGTTTTTAAGGCCACACACACAAATTGAATTCAAAAACTCAAATCAAAATGGAATATTTATGAAAACTTTCGATATATATCTCAAAACAACATAAGTCTAAAACACTCATTATTTAAAAAGTAAATGAATACGAAAACAAACTAAATAAAACTTTATAAAAAAAAAATGTTTTTTTTTAAAAAAGCATGATAAAAGGCTTATTTTAAATAACAGGATCAAAAAACTTTAAAAGGAGGGAAGAAAAAGAGCTTGTTTTGAAAAGGTTTAGAAAGAATTTAATGGTTCCAGTTATAAATAGAATATTTCCTCTGTTTAGTGGGTTCTCATTATTTAATGATATCGATATCTGATTGCTCATTATTCGCAAGCAACATTCATTCAAGCAAATTTAAAGGAAACTGACTTCCTCTTCCAAGTTTCTGCATTCAATAACTTCAATTACATTTAGGATTGAAGCACTCATTAGAACAAATTTCAATACTTTTTTGAGTTTCTGAAGAGAGAGAGAGAGAGAGAAACAATTCTTTTCAACTGTATTACTTCTTGATAATTATTAAGAATTCTAACAGACATTAGCAGTGCATCATTTTTTGAAAGAATACATTCTATATCTTGGTAGAATATATTCTTCTCTGATATAGTGACAAAAATTATCAACAAAATTATATTTGCTTATAATCAGACACTTTTTCTTCGGCTGTTGCAGTATGTTGACTATGAAACATAAGAATAATTCCCGCACTTATTTCAATTTAATCAATCAATTTATAATTGATATATATTTCTATATATATATATATAGGAGAAAAGCAAGTCTTTCGTCACAAGATCTCCGGAACTATATAACCTACAGTCTTGAAATTTGGCTGGGATATTCCTTTTAACGGGCAGATCAGTAAAGAACGGGTTTTCCAAAAATCAACTTTCTTGGGGAGGTTGCGAGGGCGTTATAAATTCACGTTTTGAGCTATTAGACTTACAAACCTGAAATTCGGTAAGCATGTTCCTTTTGTTGAGTAATTATCCGCTAAGAACTGATTTTCCGGAAATCGAATTCCGAGGGGAGTTGCGGGGGGCATTATAGACAAAAAAATTTCCCGTTTTTGAACAATAAACACCTGAAGACTTTACCTTTGGCAAGCATATATCTTCTGTGTGTTTTGGAGGAATCTTATAAGAACGCATTTCGCGGGAATCGACCCATAAGAAGGTTTGGGGGGGGGGGAATACGGGGGTTTTATAGGTAAAAATAATTCCAGTTTTCTTAACAATTAGGTTTACAGACCTGAAATTTTGCAAGTAGAGATCGGCCAAAAATGGTGTTTGAGGAAATCAACTACGAGAAGGAGGACTATAGACGCATAAATGATAAATAAATTTTTGATTTGGAAATTCAAGTTTTTCTCTTTTTAAATCGAGAGGCGAGTGCTATAAGAATAATTTTCAATACAGTCGAAGATTTAATGCTAGGACTTAGATAAAATAAACTGAAAAGAATGTATAGTCCTACAATGTCATGAAATACCCAGTAAAGTGGATAGCTAACAACTAATGTCATTATATCAGAGAAACGCGCATATACATATATATATATATATATATATGTGTGTGTGTGTGTGTGTGTAGAATATACAAGGACGCCTTAAGGCATGGGGTGATTGGGTCCGGGCCCAGGGTCCCGGCCACAATGGGGACATCGTCTCGTTTTTGACTCAGCCTTAATAAGATTATGACTCGAATCATTTTAACGGCCAAACATTATTTCTGGTTGTATTCTCCGAAAAACTGGGAATCTCGGACGATATGTCACTTGGCTACATGAGGTGACCATCGTCCATGTGTAGGTCTGGGCCTATCATCATACACCATCATTGCTCATTCAGTCAAAAGACGGCAGTGGGTCGACCCGGTTTGTGCGATTGTAAGTCGAGCACATTTATTTCGGGTTATTATTTGTACGAGTATTTGACAGCGTATGGTTTATACTGTTTACTTTTATAGGTCATAGGCGGGGCCTACTTCTGCATAGGGGCCCAGGGCCTACTTTTGAGTAAGGGCTCAGGGCCTCAAGAAGTCTTAAGATGTCCCTGAAAATATATTCCTTTCGAAAAGGATTCATTATTAACGTCTGTGTTAGCAAAACAATTATCAACTCACTTCACTTCGGTGGCGAAATTCCAAGAAACTTTACAAGATAACACTTCATTTCTAATATGTCAAAGATACTACCTCAATTACGGAACTGAACACAATTTTTAACCATCAATCCTAACCGAGCAATTAGAGCATTTCAATAATCCACCCACTCGATCGAATTACCCAGAATTTCAAGAAAACGGAATCTTCCCGTTCTTGTTTTAACAAACCGCTCGCATTCCACGAAAAGACAAAGACGAATGACATCAGCAAAAGCCGCCAGGAGATCATTTCGCTGGCGTTATTTTCAGTCCACACAACCACAACCACGTAAATTAGAAACAACCAAGAAGACACTTTTTCGAACGTTTTACTCTCGCGAGCGGAATGCTTCGTGAGGAAGAGGCGGGAAAAATGAGAAGCGGAAAGAAAACATGCGAGAGAGACACACAGAGAAAAACCTAAAATAAGCGAAGAGGCTGTTTACTATACTGGTTTTTTTTTTTTTTTTTATCCTTCCAAGAATTTTGAGAAAAGTGTGCGACACTGTTTAACGGATGTTTGTTGCATTT
>BMAO01036669.1:0-81326 GCA_019973975.1 Trichonephila clavata | reverse complement strand
AAAGTCCGAGAGAAAATACCTCGTTGACATCCATTGTTACAACCTTCAAGTTTTTTCGAGTAATTTATTTCTCCTTTAAATCTGTTTTAAATCCATTTTAACAAGCATTTTATTAGCTGATGTAGTTTATTCAAGAATACATTCGAAATATTTAGTATAAAAGGTATCGACTACAACAATGTCTATCAAAAATGAGTAAAAACATATTTTTTAAAATATTGTACATAAAAAAAACAAGCTTTCAAAGAACGAACAAGGTAAAGCGGAATTTCAAGCAAACAATAAATATATACTCATTCATAACTTATTTTATTTGATTCAGCTTTCTCGTCAAATTTGGTACTGGAATAAATTTTGAACATGTTTAAAGATATAATTATCAGACCTGTTAGTAATGACATCTAATTATATTCAGAAACAGTCCTTATAAACTGTGCGGATGGAATCTTAATAATCAGTTGAAATGAACTCCTTACATCTAATTTAAATATGTGTAATTTGATAAACTACATGCAAATGTAATTTGAAGATTGTAATGACTTAGCATATATAAATTAAGGTTTGTTACATATGTATCTAATGCGGATACCAGAAATATATATGATTTCAAATCTTCGTTTCATTAAATTAGTTTAGCAGCAAAGTCTTCCTAATGAGATTTTGGGCTGCATCATAGCATACAATTTTATACCATGTAACATTAATTTAGTAGTTGTGGACAGGGGATGCCAGTTATGGCATCGTCCTCGTCACTTGATCGAGGCTCAAAATTCAGGTTCTGTCAGCAATAGCCCTCATGTTGTCTTAGACTGCTGTTTACTTACTCACTCTATGAAAGAAGGGAAAAGTATAACGTTAAATTTAATTAAAGAAATAATTGCAAGCGTAAAGATATTAATTAAATGACACCAAGGGATGACATTCAAATATTCATTTACTATTTATAAAACTGAGGTTTACATATTTTAACATTAATAGGTAATTGCTAAAATTAAAAACACCATGCTGATAATGATGAAATAAAAGTTTTCTGAATAAACTATTATATTCAAATAGGGAGACTAACAACATTACCCCACTAATGCATTTAACATTTTAAAGCCTTACAACATAGGATGAAAATGAATTAAGTAATTATAGATCTTATTTTTCAATCTACATTTATTTTTAATCGGGTCTTTAAATAGTGCATAAATCAATATTCATATTAGTTTTAATCAATTTCATGATTAGTTTTTCCCTTTATGCCATCTCTTTATAAAATTAAATTAATGATTACAATTTTTATTATTACTTTTCTTTAAATGATATTAGCGCTGATCATTACACTTTAACCGTTATAAATTCGATAAGAGATTCTAATTTAATCTTTTGATTTTGCTACGATAGAGTATAATTAATGGTTATTAGGACGAAAGGTAGAAGTTCCTGTGAATAATAAATTATAGTTTGTGATTAACCGATGACCTCACAGAACAAAAAGAAGAAAAAAATATCTACATAAAAAGTTTTTTTGTTTGATGGTGAATAATTAATTTGATTAGTTTACTAATTCCTTCAATTTTAATCTTATTAATATTCTTCTTGGATTTAATCTTGGTTCTTTTTAGAAATTAAATATATTATCTTTGTTTTCCTTACAAATTCTTAATGGAAGTAACTGTTTAACATCGCCAATATGCTACTATTGTTAGAACTTCAAAACATGTTGCAAGTTCATCAATCCATACTGCTACGAAATTTGTTGGATACGTGTTATCCAGACCTTATATAAATTCCGTTGAGAATATTATGAGTTTGAAATGATCTATTTTGAAAGAGATTTTTTATATACATTTGATGTTCTTTTTTTAGATTGCATTCTTAAAAAAAATTAAGAGAAACTATGACGTCATATTCATATGTAGTTTATCATTGAAATAAAAACTTTTGTTATTAAAAAAATCTTATATATATATATACACTGGGTATCATAAATTAAGAAAAACCACAAAAATAAAGATCATCCGCACAAAAAATAGACTAATCTGAAGAAAATTTGAATATTTTGGTAAGTAAAAAGAGCTCTCTCTCTCTTACTCACTCTCTCTATTACTTCTATGCAAAATAATGGTGATGCAGTCGGAATACGCGTTTGTGAGGTACATAAGAACGGATGTCTCAGAGCAAGGTGGCAATTGTTGAATTGTGTCTGAGATTAGAAATCTGGTATAGCAAATAAGTAGCAATAAGCTCTAGACATCATTTGACCGAAAAACTGTGATGACGAGCTATTGGGAGAATAGAGGCAGAACAAAGTTAGATAGAAGAGATAGCTAAATGTGAGTCCGTCTGTGATTCATAGATTTTGGAAAAAATTTCTAATCACTAATTCGGCATTCAGGAGGTTCATCTAAGGACGGTCACGCACTACCATGAGTAAGGATGACCGATATTTTTTCATTATGCTCACAAAGGAATAGAACCGTAATTAAGGGTGAACTCAGACTTTCCTCATTGAAAGCTAAGGGAAGTTGGTATCAAAGTCAACCGTGCATCGAAGGCTTCACCATTGTAGTATTTATGCGATGCGACCAGTCATTTAAGTCTCGCTTGTATCAAGACATAGGTGGGGATGCTTGTAGTGGCATCCGAACATGTCCACCAGGCGTGTGACCAATGAATTATTGTTATCTATACGGAAAAATCCAGGTTTCGTTTCGAAACCAAAAGAAGGCATATTTTCATTAGGTGAGAGTTTTCATCCATGATACAGCTGTGAAAGAGATGCATACGGATCAGGCAGTGTATGTATTTAGGATTGAATCTCTTTGCGAGGACACACAGTTCTCTATGTTTTTCCCCGTGGAAGTATTAACACTCGTTCCAATAGAGATGGCATCCCGAATTCATATATGCACCCTTATGCAGAAGTATTTTGTAATACTTTCATGGATAGGATGGCAATGCAAGGTTCTTGGATGCTTGACTTGAGCAGAAAACAATTCATTGCACGTAGTGGCTAGTTAGATCACCAAACCTTAACCCATCGAGCGTGTTGAGAACGATCTTAGGCGACCTACAGCTGCTCTCAATCCCTCTCATAAGAACCCTAGCCACTATTTCAACTGCCTTGGATAAGCAATGACTCTCACTTCTTACAGAATTAACAGACTATAAAATGGACAGCATCACACATCTCTGCATGTGTTGTATTGCTTCTCTGGGGGAAGCATTATTAAAGGTACTTTTCCTATACCAAATTTGAAAGAGATTCTACCCTGTGACACGGCTCTAAAGGTGTGGGAGGAAGTGAAGGATGATTCGACATAATTATCTCTAATTATTTATTCAGCACACTAATTAAAAACAAATCAATTAATCAGTTTAAATAAGATGTTTCCAAGTAGAGAGCAGAGGTTAATTAACGAGAGTCTCATGTTCGGAAAATACTTCTAATAAATTTATCCCCTTCTTATTAATCAATCATCTACTTTAATATTAGATTTTAACTCCTGTTATGTAACTATAATTGTCACTTAAATCTCTTTAATAGTTTAAGTATCAAAACGTGCTACAAATATGAATAATTCCTAAACTGTAGATGTTCATCTTATCTTCTACTTCGTAATGCTTTAATCTCTTGGAAACTTCAATTAAATAGCAATTTTCCTGTATATATCTATCTACCTCTTATAACTCTAACTTTCTCTTTCTCTTCTCTATTCCTCTGACTTACTAACTCTCTTACATCTTTTCTAGCAAGCAAACTTAAACTACACTGGTGTCCAAAAGTTAAGCATAATTGATAATAATGTGAATAAAGAAGGAACTGTAAATCAGAATGGCGGGAAACGTGATATGCGAGTGTAAAATGGTTATAAAATAAGGAAGCAAATCAAAAGAATGATAAAAATTAATTTTACTATCCAAAGTAGCAGTTTGAAAGAAAACTGAGCATAGCAAGGATTCACACTTTAAAGAAAAAATGAAAGAAAACATTAAATAAAATACTGATGCTGCAGTTTAATAAGGTGTGTGGTCACCTCTGACAGCCAGGCACGATGCACAGCGATTTAACATACATGCTATGAGATGATGAATGAGTTGTGGGCTCAAACAGTTCCAAGCAGTCACAGACCCCGTGTCAAAGAAATGGAGGTATATGTGGCCGTCCATCATGATTCCTGCCCATACCATTACTCCCCTTGATAGAAAAAATGATGTCTTTCCGTTATGTCTCTTGGTTCAAAACGTGTTCCACGTTCTCTCACATGAACATCACATTGGCCCACTCTCTCACACTACAATGTTGATGTTTCAAACTCCAGTTCAAATGACAGCGTTTATGCTCAGGCGTGAGGGGAATGCAAACTGCTGGTCTTCTGGCATACAGGCCAGCATGATTGAGGCTCCTGTAAACAGTTTGTCTTGAAGTTCCTATTCCTGTGGCGACTGTCAGCGCCGAACCCAGTGCTCTGGCAGTACTGCCCCTCTGAAGTCGCGCACTTACTACCAGATATCTGTCTTGGCGAGGGGTTTTGACTCTTGGTCGACATGATACTGGTTGCCGGGTAACACCCCCCGTTCTTTTAAACCTCTGCCACAGTCTTGAGATCACAGACTGGTCCACATTCAGAATTCGAGACACTTCGGTATGTGATCGTGAGGATTCCAGCATTCCAACGATTCTTCCTTTCGTAAACATATCCAATTGGCGTCTTTGGGCCATCATTCACCTTGTTTGATGGTTAACAACGTTCCTTCGCACAATAGTTGCACGAAACTTGTCTGAACTGCCTATGCTGCTTGAATCGGTTTCTCCGCGTTCCGACATGCGCCGGTGTTTCGCGCAGGACGTAGTCGACTGAAAAGGTTTGCATAAACCCAATGTTTCTTCTTCCTCCAATTAATATCCGTAAGAAATTTGGAATAATATTAAGAATATTTACTCCATGTTTTTCGCATTTTACGATTTATGCTTAACTTTTGGATACCAGTGTATATATAATGGACATAATCTGCAAATCACGGTCTCTTCTTCAGAAAACCATCTTTGATATTCATAGCCCAAAGATTTCCCAATAGGGTTAATGGAAGGGGGCGTATAGATCTGTCACAAACTGACACTTCCGATTTTTCATTGATAATGTATGCTAATTTATAAATGTCTGTTGGTTTCCCTTCATGTCATTTTATACATTCCTATGAGTTGCACAATGTACAAAAGTTACATAAAGTATTCTACGCATAATTTTTTAAGTCATTTTCATTTTTGTGTCTTTTCCTTAATTTAAGATAACCAGTGTGTATACACTCATGTCCATAAATTAAGAAAAATGAAAGTTCAGGTAAAAAAAAAAGAGTCAGACGCAAAACAGACGGGTCTTATTTGTGAAACCTTTTTACTAAACAAAAGGTAAAGAGAAAAGCAATGCTATATGTTTGATATCATTAACAAATATTACGATTTTCGTCCCCTGGAGAATAATACAAAAAAACCCTATTTACAAAAAAACCAATCTTACCTGCTTGGTATGATGGTAAATGCATAGTATGTCTCTCAGACGATGCAATGCAGTCCGTTCAACGCCTACGCATGCTGAGTATCAAATTACTTATCTGATCTTGGGGAATACTACCCCGATGAAGCAATGCTCTCCAAAGTTCCAGAGACATGTAGGAGGTAATTGACTGGCAGCAATTCGTCGTTCAAGAATGTCCCACACGTGCTCTACTGGATTCAAGTCTTGTAAGAATGCTAGCCAGTCAATACGGCTGATATCTTCCGATTGAAAGCATTCGTTTACGATGTTTGCGTGGTGAGGATCGGTGTTGCCATCCATAAACTCAAATTCTGCTCCCAGGCGTCCCAAAACCAACGTACATGTTGTTCCAAAATGACGTCCCGATATATTTGGCCTATCAGGGTTCCAATTCAAACAGGCAGATTAATCCTGTAACCCCAAATAATCCCTCCCTAAACGAACAATCCTGCACCACCAAAATGTTATTGTTCAATGATGTTCTCTTGCTGATAACGAGCACCTTTCGCTATCCATATGAAATTCTAGAGAGAACCGGACTGCAAACTAAACCTGGACTCTTCCGAAAACATCAAAAAAGCCCACTGTTGTTTTGTCCACAATGCATGCTATCTACTCCAGTCTAACCCAGGAGTCAGTGAATTGCAGCAAGTGGAACATATCTGGCAGATCTTCAAGCATTTAGACTAATCTGTCATAAGCGTCTGCACATGATCTTCCTTACACTTGTCGTTCCAGTGTCTGAAGTGAGATGACGAGACTGGACGAATGCTTTCCTCCTATTACAGCTTCAGATTTAAAATTTAGACAGTGCATTTCTGCTGTTGAGCAGAGAAATCTGCTAAGAAGGGGGTTTGGAAAATCCACTGCCGAGAAGGGTTATGGGAGTGCTATGGATAAAAACGTTCCATCTCTGAACTATTAGATCAACAGACTGAAATTCAAGAAGCGTGCTTAATTTGTTGAAAAAAGATCTGCTAAAAATGGGTTTTGAAACAATCTCTTATGTTGGGCAACATGGATGTATGTTCTTCCGTTTTATAAATGCATGTCTCCTGTCTTTTTTACATCCATAGGTGAGAGCTATAAGAAGTTTTTGAAAAGAATTAGGAAAGGAAGGGAAATGGCTATTTCAATATTCAGAGTGATTCTAAATTAACGGAGCAAACTTTCAGAGGTGGTAGAGCACACTAAAGCAGACAATTTTCTAGGAATATTTAGGCAGAAATGTCACGTTGTGAAGCAAGAACAGAAAAAATAATACATAAACGGAAACATAAAATAATCATTAGCAGTATACTTGATCTCGTAGAGAAAATGTTAAAACAGTTTTAGAAATGTCATCCACCAAACGTCATGCATGCTTGGCGACCTATATGGCGTATTTGGCTAACAATATTGGCAAAAGTTTAAGGCAGCAAATTGGTGTTTCAGTTATCTGTTGCACCACCAAAATCGGCATTTCCGCTTAAGATTTCGGTCGGTATGTGTGATTTTACTAATAGTGAAAAGGGAGACGTCCATTTAATGTAAGGTGATGTCAATCTTAACGGCAGGGCAATGACACGGCTGTAACAGGAACCATTTCCAAGAAGATGCATGCCGAACCACTAAATGTTTCTGCGATTACATCGACAGCTGTATGAAAATGGTTCATTTATCGCCATTTGATCGAAGACTCTATGACAAACACACCTGTAATAAGTAATCTTGAACCACGTTGACGAAATGCACGGTACAAGTACTATGGCTGTAGCATTTTGTCTACATGCCAGTCAACCAATCGTTTGGAGGTATTTACTGTTGGGCTGTTGGTGGATATAATTTTTACAACTATTACATATCCTGTATGGCATCACTCATCAAGCATGCAACTAAAGAATGTTTTATGTTTTTGTTAATGAGTTACTTCTTCTGTTGGTGCATCAACGAGGCACTTTTGCCCAAAATTCTTTGTTTTATTGAGTTCGACCACCCTTTAAATTTTGTCCCATAATTTCAGAATTATTCTGTATAAGCATAAATCAAAATGAAGTATAGTTACTACTCAATGATATATACTGTCTTGCGGAATATTTTAAAGCTTGATCTCCAAATGTAGATAAAATTAATCACTAAGTAATAAGTATGCGCAGAATCTCTTTTTATTTTCAGAGAATCTTTTCATACATGTCAAGTAAAAGGATATGGAACATCAGAATCCCTTGTAAATAGTTGTGAATTGTATTTTTATCATTGAGATTTAACAAAGAATTGCAACAGTTCTTTACAAATAAATTTCTAAAAAATATGTATTATAAATCTTCTATAAATTAGAAAAGCACAGGGTTAAAAAAAACATTCAACAACTTTTAAACTTATTTTAAGGAAAAGATTTTCTAAGACTTACATCGGTCCAAAATAAAAGAGAAAATAGTTTTTAAGAATAAAGGGAAAAATCCTGGAGATAAAGTTAAAAAGGAAAGAAAAACAATAGTTTCGTATTCCGTGACCTGGGATTCTTAAAGAGAAAGCAAGCTCACCTAGAATACAGATTAGAATCTGAAATAGTGCAGAACAATTATTAAGAAATAAATTTTCTTTTAAAAATTCAGAATCCCTTTTTTTAAGATTTAAGTCAGTTTTGAAGACACACACACACACACACATATATATATATATATATATATATATATATAAATGGATATTTAAGTTGATTCTAAATAATTTGTTTTAGACGATTTTTTGTGATTTTAGGAAAATTGAAATCTTTTTTTTTATTAAATAAAAAAAAATGATGGTGTTTTTTCTACTATTTGTAAAAGAACAGATATTCTGAAAGAAATCAATTTTTGAGAAAATATTTTTTATATTGAAATACATCTTATAGTATGGATTTCTAGTCATTTAGGAAATAAAGATTAACAATTGCTGCTATTGTCGATTTTTCTTGGTGAAAAGAACGCCAATAACTGTCAATTTTTATAACACAGTAATTTTAGAACATTTATAAGGACAAAAAATACTTTTTCAAATTTTTTTTTAGAAAATCTAGTTGCTTTCTACATTTTTAAAAGACAAAAAAAAATTTAAAACATGTATTTAAAAAGAGAAAATGTGTTTCATTCTGTATTAATTTTTCCATTTAATTTAAAGAATCCTGAGAGTATACATACAGAAACCTCTCAGTACGATATCATAGCTTAAATTCATTACAAAATATTGTCTATAGATGTTCTAGCCCTTAGCCGCGATGAATTTCGTGGATCTTGATCTGATGTTACTGTCGATCAGGTGGCATAAGCAACAACAACTACAACAAAATATTGTTTTAATTGATTTCAAATGCCAACGATATTTTTAACAAGAAAAGTATTTGTAAATATTTTCTTTCTATTTTTTATAGTAGTAGTATTTGAGATTTATACGCATGTTGATTTCAATACATGAAAACTTAAAAACTCCGCTTATATATAAAAAATAGGTTAAAAGTATATTTATAACGAAACTTAAAAATACATGCTTTAAGTCACCTGCTATCCTTAGTCTTTCAAATTGTTTATTTTTAATCAGGAGAAAATTAAATTAAAATAAATCTATAAAAATTTCTTCTTGTAGGTAGCTATGATTTCTACAAAAACTCAAAAACCATTACTTTTTATTTTATTTACATATTTTACAAATCTTTAATCATCATGTTGAGGCTCAAAATCTTTATATTGGTGTGGTGTGGTAGGTTGGAGGGTGTAGTATCAGCACACGTGTCATCCTCTCACTCGACTAATATTCAAAATCACAAGGTTCGTTGGTAATAGCTCTCATGTTATCTAATAGAGGTATTTTAAGAAACACTACCTCAATCTCGATTAGAATGCAAACATCTGTGTCTATTACTAAATATTACTCTAGCTCAAATTGAAAAATAAATTAAAATCTTCTTTACATCCGCTATTTCAATAGCATTTTTTTTGCAATTTACACTAGAACGTTCGGGATTTCATTTACCCTTAAATGTACGCCGGTGTCATTTCGACACCTCGATATAAAATACATATCATTGCTGATTTGTGAAAAAAAAAACCTTCAGAATTTTTGAAAGCAAAATTTATGGATTTATGAAAATATCTTAATATCTGAATTTCTATATGACATTTCTGGAGTGACTGTTATTGTTTGACGAAAATTTCATGTGTTCGCTTTTCGCTTTTGACACTACGTATATATTTTTTTCTTATATAAAATATTTTTAGAGATAAAAAAGTGGTTGTTCAACAACTAAAGTTTTAAAACCATCTTTCAAATTGAAAGTCGCAATTTTTTCCATGATATTACAATATTAACCCTTTCGTGGGTATTAGGAAGATCACTTCTAATCTACATGATCTTACAAAATACATCTGTAGGAAGTGCAAAAACCCATTATAATATTCTGGCTTTGCTGTGAAGACTGGCTTAACGATGGGAAGACTAATTCCCGCTTCAGTTTTGTGCTACGGCTCATAATCCAGCGAATATGACATCTGTAAATCGAACAAAAAGAAATGGTACTAAAGAAGAAGTATCTTGTACAAAAGTTGTCGTTGCATACAACGAGGTCATGTGTGAGAAGGGTTTACAGCTTCAATTAAAGAAAAGAAAGATACCAAATAAGATCTATAAAATGGTGGTATTGTATCTTTCTTTTTTCATACTGACCCCATCATTATGAATACTTTCATACTGCGGCGAATGAGCAAAAGAAATAGAAATTTACCCCATCTAACATTCTGTATAACGTTAGCTCGTCAGCTAATAGACGAATATTGTTCACGAAAACGAAATAGATGTCTTGCTAGATTCCAAGCAAAGAAATGTGTAGTTTCGGATGATGTGCGCTTAGTCAATTTGGGAAATCAAACACCAAAGATGGTTTCCAACTATAGACGATGCAGGGAATGTTGCAGAAAATGGACAAGAAAAGAGGATCCGCTATATGTACGCAGAATGTGATGCCCTTTCATGCATTGCAACATGCTTCTGATCTTTCATGCAAACAATCACTTTTAAATTTAATTTTCTTTAGAACGATTAATGGTTCATTGGGAAGTATTCTTCCCATTTCTAAAATTTAAATGTAAACATAAAATTCGGTGAAATAAAATATATTTACTTAAATGTTGTTTATTTATTTATAAAACAAAAAAATGCGAGCAATCCAAACGATAAATAAATGGCCCTCGAAAGTGTAAAGAAGAACTTTTCCGGGACAAGGTTCGCATTAAAAATTAAAACTATATAATTATATTGAAGGAATAATTATATTTTGTGCATTGGCTAATTTTTATGTTAATAAATATCTTTAATTACGCATGTGATTAATATATAATCAAACTTTAAATCTGTATTTTCAATCTCTATTCCCTAAATCTGCATGCATTACTATGCGAAATAAATTGTTTCAAATATGTCCTACTTAATGGCACTTACTAAATTGGTACTTGGTTTGGCACACCACAACTATAAGGGTGCTGACCTTGGTGTAGGCGGTAGGCGAAATATCGTTCGATCACCTGCCAAATTCATAGAATTGATTTTATAACGTAATTACGCACTGTGTATCAACTAGTCTGCACTGTGAATTAACAAAGTGGTACCTTAGAAAACACATAGCTGTCTCTACAAGGGCAATAAGGTATTAAGATTAGGCGCTACAAGATGCAGCAAGTATCCAAAGTGTGTTGGATTTACCCACAATATATGTGAAAAATGCATCTCCTTATCCCAATATTGGCTCAACACATTCGCTGTTTTTGTATTTTATTCTTTTGTTATCAATTTTCATCCCAAAAAATCAAATAAATCACATAGAGTTAAGGAGAAGAAAAGGGGCTTTAGTAATCTCAATAACTCCACAGCAAACATTTCAAACTACACTCCTCTATTGTATTACTTAAGCGTACCAGGACTTGCTCGAAAGAGTAAAATGCCAAAAATAAGACTTTGTTTATGGGAAAGCTTAGATTTTTTTGTGATCTAAATAAAGATACATTTTAATCATTCTGTAGAAATACAAAAATAACTTTTTAGTTAAAAGATTATTTAAAAAGTTTAGTTAATGTACCATTTTTTTTAAAAAAAAAACATCTCTTAAATACGTAAAATATATTTTGTACATATCTAATATATAAAATTCTTCTGTGTCACAGTGTTTGTAACCAAACTCCTCCGAAACGGTGTGGCCGATTCTTATGAAATTTTGTGCGTATATTCAGTAGGTCTGAGAATAGGACGTAAACTATTTTTCATTCCGATATTGTAATTAGTTAAAAAGATATTAATTAAAAACCTTAAAACGCTTAATTGTCTTAACCCTGCGCGTTATTTCCCCTGCCTAGCGTCGTGAATGAACAGAGGGTGAAATTTTTCGGTATTCTCGACGTTATTTAAACAGCCATCCTATTTTTGTTTTTTAAATCAGACAAAAAATAATTACAGAATCGGAAAGATCATTTCTTTCGCCACAATACAGTATATATTTTTTTTTTTTTTTTTGCAAAATAATAATATTTTCTATTTTTTATGATTTTTTTAAAATCGAGTTAAGACCGATGCGTTTTTATGAAAATCTTTTTCTAAATCGTTGCGTATGAATTTATTTTCGTGTTATTAAAACGATATTTTGTGTTAAATAAGTTCATGCGTTTTTCTTTTTGAATCAGTCATTTAAAAAAAAAGGTTAAAACTTTTGTTCTATGATTTTTTAAAAAATACTCAAAATTTTAACTCAACATTAAATAACTTCGTCATTTATTAAAATCATCGTACGAAACCTTTTTAACGTTTGTAGAATACTGTTGTCCAACTTCTGTGTGTAGATTGAAAAACTTGCTTAAAAATTACGGATTTTAAAAAATTTTTTGTGATTTTCGTAAAATACCGTTTTGGCGAGAAGTAATTTAAACAATTGTTTTTGTACATTTTTTATTTAAAAGTACTTTGATTTTGCAATTAATGTGCGAAATTTCAAAACATTAACGTGAAAGTTAAGCCCTCAAAAAAATTAAAACTTTAAAAAAATTATCAATTGCATCAAGATTGTTAGCTTTCTGTTTGGAAGACGGGAAAGGTTGAGATAGCTTTGAGTCTTTCACTAATGCAGCAAAGGGGAATTCCTTCATACCATTGCTATTTGCGGCGGGACGTTCATTCATATAACGCATCACAACCGATAGTTTTTTTTTTTGTATTCTTAAAAATTGATTTATTGAAGAACAGTGGAATATAAGAAAAATATATCATAAAATATATAAGGAAATATTCTGAAATATATTTTTATCACATAGTATTATTTTCTTTTTCATTTTTATACTGTAAATGTGTAAATAATGGCTTTTTACCTTTTTTTGTAACTTTTTTTTAATCTAACACTCAAAAACAACGTAATAAAGAAATAAACAGTCGTTTCAATAGGTAACGGTAAGAATTTTTGCATTAATTATATTTGTGAAAAATTTAATCGCGTTTTTACTCCGTTATCATTATTTTAAATAAGTTTATTTGCAATACATTTAAATGTATTGCTTTAAATAAATATTTTTTTAAAAAATAAAGTAGTATTGTTTCTGTAAATCATTAAACGAAATTTTGCAATCGTTATGTATGGATTTCTTATAATGATGATAGGTATACCATCTAAACTAAAAAATTCATACTCTTCTCTTTTGAAATCAGTGATTTAATAAATTTATAAATTCCAAACATCATTTATTTCGTCACGATTCGATTTTTTTCCCTTCAAAACAATAATACTTTGCCTATTTTATGATTCCTTCTAAAATGAATAAATATCGATGCATTTAAATGGATATGATTTTTAAAAAGTCCATTCATCATCTAGAATCAGTAATTTAAAAAATAAAATGCCGAAAACTATCTTTTTTTAAGAATTAAAAAAAAAACTTTTTTTTTACAAAATAATGATATTTTGCATATTTTATGATTTTTTTTTCTAAAATGAATCAATATCGGTGTCGAACATTTAAAAAAAACCCATAATTTTACTTCAAATTTTAAAATAGTAGTGAAATTTCGAAATTTGAAAATGTTAAACGAGAAAGCTATGACACGCACTCACAGTACATGCACTCACATCGTACGCGTCACACCCACACAAAAAATCTGGCATAAGAAAGGAGGAAATTAACACATAGGGATTAAGTTATACCCTTGGTAAAAGCCCGTGCAACGCCGGGCCATGCAGCTAGTATATATATAAAACAATTCACAAAATATAGTTAACCTATTTTTTACTAAAATATTATAAGATAGTTTCTTTAAAAAATTATAAATCTTTGTACTTTTGGAAAAAAAGTTTTTTCTCCTTTTTTTACGCATAGAACTATTTTTCAAAGAAATATGTACTACTTCGACTAAAAAAAGGTTCACTATATGTACAGGTATCCTGTATAGAAAATTTGAAAACATATAGAGCAATAGATTTTATAAAGTGTACCTAAAAGAAAACAAGATATCAATCATTGGCATGGCCAAGTAATTTTAGTACGTTTTTCACATGTTGTATTCCTCATTTTTGTGAAGATTTCCTCCAAAATGCTGGTAGATTTTTTTAAAAAAAACTTTTTGCAAACAATAAATTTACTATGTAAAATTTGAGAAAATTTTTTTATAAACTAGCGAAATTCAGGAAAATTTGTAGGAAAATTCGGGAAAACTATGGAGAAATTTAAATATGATTCGGCTCATCTAGGGCACAAATGCGTCCGAATGCCGAAACCTGAGGTCAATTGGTTGCTTATTGGCTGAGAAAAAGGTCCGACAAAATATGGAACGAAGACGAAGACGAAGATGAAATTTGCGTCCTAATAGTGCTTTTGTTCCACTACGTGAAAAACGCGCTAAAAAATTATGCTTTGTAGGAAAAGTGGAAAAAAAAACATATGTTTACATTTTTCTCAGTTACTTTTTTTTGTTGATATTTTAAAGTTATTTTATCAAAGAACTTATAAATGTTATACAATATTAGATTAAACAGGATATCAATCATTGGCATGGCCAAGTAATTTTAGCGCGTTTTTCCCATGTTGTATTTTACAATAATACAACTAATGAACTTTTTACTAATAGAAAGTAGTACAATACTTAAAAAAAAAATTAAACAAAATTTTTTTTTTTAATTTAAAAATTATTAAATTTAAATATGATTCGGCTCATCTAGGACACAAATGCGACCAAATGCCGAAAACCCGAGGTCAATCGGTTAATTGTTGGCTAAGAAAAAGGTGCGGCAAAATATGGAACGAAGACGAAGACAGAGACGAGGACGAAGACGAAATTTACGTCCTAATAGCGCTTTTTCTACACTACGTGAAAAACACGCTAAAAATATGCACTATTTTTCAATACTAAAATTAAAAAACCGATTTTTTTAATGTGCATGATGTTTCCTTAATGGAGTTTTCTAAATATTGTAATTAAAAGAGACCCAATTAAAAAGGGAGTGTTAAAATTCATATTGTATTAGTTTCCTTTTTTTTTTTACAAGATTTAGAGAAAAAAAAGCTATTTACAGTACATAATTTTTTTTTAATTATATTTACGTTCTTTTAAACTAGTACAGCAAACTACTTATTCAAAAATAATTCGCAGAACTGATTCTAATCAAACGAATCATGTACCTGAGCATCCTGTTACCCTTTGAAAATCATTAGCATATGAAAAAAAAAGAAAAAAATCATTAGAAAAATACTTTTCCAACAAGAAAAAGTACTGATTACGTTTTCTCAACTAACATATTCTGTTTTAAGTGACATAAATTTCCAAATTTTTTATTCTCTATGAAATGAGATTTGAATCCTTAACAAGAAACATAATTAAAGATATCACCTTAATTTATAAAAAGAAAATGATTACTTCAAGCGGTGCAAAAAAGAAACAACAAAAATATTTCAATGATCGACTATTAAGCGACTGAAGACCATTATTGTAATTTTAATCACGATCTTGTGCTTTGGTCTTAATTACTTTTTCATAATATGATATCGACCCAAAGGTACCCGTAGTTGTATTAATGGTTACGGGGGGTATTTTTACCAAAAAAAATTCTTTTTATTTTCCAGCGGATAGCATTCATTGCAGTTTTCTTGTAATGAATTCTGGCATTAATTACAAAAGTTTTCTGTGAATTAATATTAAATATGCATTCATTTACTCGTTATTGCATAGGAGCTATCTGATATTATTATTCCAATAGGTAATGTTTATTATTTTGCAAATTAATTCTAAATTAAAAGAGTAGAATTGGATAAGATACACACAAAAAAAACTAATTTAACTGAAATTAATAACCTTTTCATTCTATTATCATATACACCCAATTCTTTTTTACACGGTAGATGCGTTCCTTAGAAAATCGAACAAAAAAAATCGTGTTAAAATGTATATGCCACATATGGATAATTTGGGAATATGTTTTGACCCTTTAAAAAATCGCTAGGATGAAAAAACTAAAACTTTTCCCAAAACACCGTGCAAGAAGAAGCTAATGAAATACATGTTACATATTTATAAAAAAAAAATTCATTTTTATTTCAAAAAATTAAAATCTTTGTACACGGATAGTTAAAATTAGAGCTAGAACAAAAAATTGCGTGTAAAAAAAAGGTATACGGTGAACCGTATTATTTCAAAATCGTGTAAAAAAAGGGACCGTGTAATAAAAGAGACGGGTGTATATTTGTTTACTAACCGTTACCTGCCTATTGGGTATTTCAGGTTGTTGTATGATTATATACCCTTTTTAAGTTATTGGTAACTATGCCCTACCTTTTTCAGCATTTAATTGTATTGAAAACATACCCTTCACTTTTTGATTTTAAAAGGATAAATTTGGATTTCTAAAATGGAAATATATATAATTTTGTATATTTTCTTAATTGTCTACAATGAAAACACTCTACTAAAACATGTTTTTCAATCAAAAATTTTCAATTAGCATTAATTTTGTATTTTTTAAATATTTTAATTAGATTTTCACTGCTTTCTTAAGGAAAAAAAGAAGTAAAGAAAGAATTGTTAAGAAAAAGTCAATGTAAGTTGCAGAGACTATCTTTAGAATTATTAAGGATTCTGTAGAGCTATGGGTTACCTAGTGGTTAGAGCACTGTACTCTAGACCGGAAGGCCTGGATTCAATGCCCGATGCCACCAAATGCCCACCGAGTACAAACGGAGAACGTGCTCGTTATATCAGTGGGTCCGAATGGTGTTGCCATCTCTCGTGTTGTACTGAGCAAAATCGCACTGTCGCCATCACGGGGGCTCAAATCTTCGGCTAAGGACAGGCGTAAAATGGCTACCCCTTCGCCGCGATAAATTTCGTGGATCTTGATCTGATGTTACCGTCTATCTCAAAATAATATTTAAAATAGATCAACATGTTATAGGTACTTTACGCATTTAAAATATTAAAAATTTCTAATCTGTTTTTAATAGAATTTACACATTAATAATATTAACTTGTGATTTAAGTATCACTTACTCATGTATTAAATTTATTTAATGGGATATAGGTTAGTATTTTTTACACTAACTGTCGAAGTCTAAGTCTATTCAGATTAATAGGTAGCATTACAAATTCAGAGGAATTTTTTCAAGATTTGCTATGAATAGACTAAAACTTAATAACATTTCCCTTCCATTTTCTCTCTTTAATAACAATAAAAAAATAAACTCGATTTTTTTCTGCCAAGAAAATTTAACAGAGTTTTAGAATTTTTATTTTATAATTACGTAAGAAAATTGTTCTTAGAACAATATAATAAAAACTCTTTAATGTTGTGCCAGAAAATAACAAAAGTAATACTAAAAACCTCATTCCACAAAATAATTAATGGATAAGAGGATTATTTTGCAAACAAAACAAGAATTAAATAATTGAAAAAAGGACTTTAATTAGAATTTAATTTTTAGTAGTAAATGCATTTCCATTCTAATTACAGCTATAGTTTTTAACATGTTTCTAAGAAACGCGCAAAAAAAAAAAAAAAAATTTTTTTTTAATGAAGTTTAGTAAAAATGCATATTTTTTTTTTTTTTTTATCAAAAAGGTTTTTTTGAACATTTTTTAGAATCAAAAATTGAGAAAAAGTAATAAAAATTTGGTTAGATTGAGTAAGCGTTTCATGAACACGAACTAAAGATGAGGAAAGCAATGTTTTTTTACAGAAATTTCAAAGGAAATCCACATCATAAGAATGTATGATGACGTAAGGTTTATTCTTTAACGCTTATTTTATTCAGTATTTTTTTATATGTAAAAAATTAATTAGTTTTATTTTTTTTGCTATGATGTAAAAACTTCATATTATTGGTTTCTTTTGTAAACGATTGCAACATATAACGTGATTTTTTTTACCTTTTTCTTTTAGAATCCTAATTATTTTAAACATAAATATACTTTAAATCTTTTGAGAAAATATTTCGTTAACATTAGGCAAAATAACCTGTCGCTGTAACAAAAAATATCAATACTATGCAAAAATATTTTTTTGAATAAAAAAATATTTTTGCAAAAAAATATTCAAAAATATTATTTGAATAAAAAATATTCTTAGTTTTTTTTAGTTAAAGTAGTGTTTTATTATATAGAACTTAAGTTGGAAAATATGTTAAAAATTAGAACTTTACAGGCATTATTAGATTTTCGTTTTTTGACTTTACAAACTTTAAATATATTTTTCTCGGACTTCTAATTTTGAAGATAAAAGTGTTTTGTAATTCCTAAAACTATTTTTCTGTCCAAGACAGAGTTTTGAATTTTTTTGTGTTCACTCCCAAACATATGTTTTTTAAAAGTTAGTATGGATTGAAGTCTGAGACAACTAGTTATTCTTTAAAAAAATATGCTAAATTTAGCAATTTAATGAGTTTTGTGCTTTTTCCTCGTTTAGGTAGAAAAAAAATATTAAAAATCAACAATGGGGGGGGGGACGTATTTTCAAATTCATGATAACTGTTGTTCGCAATAATCAAAGAAAAACAAACCACTTAAAATTACAAAACATGTTTAATAATTGAACATTTCATAAAAACTTAAACAACAAAACTTTAAAAATTCTTAATTTTTAAAAATTGCAACAAATTGCCTCTTGAAAATAACTTTTTACATTCAGATTCAGCTTTGTAGTCTTAAATAATGTATTTCTGTATATTTCATTTCTACAAATATTAAATAACGAAAAATCCTTGAACATATATTGGGATCTAAACAAATTATAGTATCTTACGTAAACCATTTCCTCCAAATATTTTTCCAAAATAGATTTAGGTTTTTCCGATAAGAGATGAAACCGATATAAACTTATGTTGATATGTATTCGGGTATAACAATATAATGTACCCAAAATAAGAATTACCTCTCGTATAATAGTAGGACGTGATATTTTGGAGTACTAGTGTCATACCCTACATAATCTTGGACATCTTACTTAAAAGGATAAAAGTCTTTGCTCAATTTAAACCCGTCTCAAATTATGAATTAAATCCTAATATGAAAATTTAATTGTATCTAAAATATTTGCTCTATTGCATTTTAGTAAAGACATCATACCATTCATACTTGATAAGTATATTGATAAATTAATAAGAATTAGTATGTACATTACTCACAAAGTTGATTTTGTTACAATATTAAGAAATGTAGCAGCTAAATCCAAATTACACAATAAGTAAAAGCGAACAACACATGCGGTACTGATCAAAATTGCATACTTATCTGGTCACGTGATACCTAGTACTTAGCTATAGAATCCTGCAACTGGCTTAGTCCTCACATGCTGTCAGTGACGGATTTCAGCATTGAAACTATTGAAAGAACATGGGAGATGTCTTAGCGTTGTAAAACAACAGTTACCAAATGCGCTCAACTCTACTGAGAAACTGTGTAGCAGAATAACAGTAATTATTACCAGTGAAACCAGATCTACACTGAGCTGCATAAACTCGGTTAATCATCTGGTCGTATATTTTCAATATTGCAGAGCGTAATTAGAAATAAAACGTTTACAAAAAGTAAAATGCATGCGGGAAATTATAATTAAGGTACCGAATACCCAAAAATCATGGTTTTTACAAAAATTGACAGTATTTTTATGATTTATTTTATATGTTACATTATTATCTTTATAAAAGTACCAAGTTTATTATTTCCATTCATTAAACCTAAAACTACTAGTTTTTTAGTGAAAGCAGATGTTGCCATAGTATTTCACAAGATGTCAAACTTTCAAATGCATTTTACTCGAAATGAGATTTTTCAAGCTCAAACGAGGACAGAGATGCTCAAAAATTTTTTTAAAAATAATTTACTGAAACTTTTTGTGTAAATTCTGTGTAACAGTAGAAATGTCTTCATTTTCAGTTTAACCATCACTGTTTTATTACAAAATTTTCAGTCTTTTATATAAATAAAATCACAGTTTTTTTAAGCAATTTCATATAATAATTAAGATAAAGTGCTCTAGTTTTTGTAAAAATAAAATATCCCTTATTCTGAGGGTCATTTCAAAAAGAAATAGCAAAATTATGCATCAAAATTGAAAAATTGAGAATTTGTTCATAAACTTTTCGTACAAAATAAGCCTCGTTTATGTAGTTTTTTTGTAAATTTTCACCAATTTTTTCCATTTTAGTAGTAATAATTTATTTTTCCCTTCTTAATTTTAGTCTTTTTTTCTTGAAATGTGTACTAAATAAATCTAAAAACCACAAAAAAAATCTCCATATCTCAATTTTAAAAAAAAACTTAATTTGTCGGTACTAAGCAAAATATTTATAATCTCACATATATTAACGCTACAAGTAACAGACGTTTTTAGTCCCTTCACTACAAAGCATGTCTAACAATAAAATAAAAAAAATACTATAGCTGCGTAGCTTTATTTATAACAAAAAAAATTACTTTATTTCTTCGGGTAAGGCAATTGCCTTTCTCTTTGTATCCTGGTTCGTTTAACGACTAGCTATAGGTAGGTATTTGAATAGAAAGTAACGTCATTGGGAGCCTTCATAAATTTCGGATTTTTTCATTAAGCTTTACGAGGCTTGTCTTTTATGTTCATAGTGTTTGCTTTGTGAAAATGGGGCATTTTCTCTCTTGTGTTACATATGTAAAAGCAATATCCTCTGTAAGAAATTCGTTAAAATGGTCTGTGCACTTCACTTTTTCGTAAAAAAAATTTAAATCTGTTAAAAAGGTAATATTGTTCAAAGAAATATTTTTGTAAATTTCACAAACGGCACATGTTACATGACAAATGAGCATCATAATAAACATAACATAAGGGAAGAAAATGACGACAGTTAATCTTTAAATTCAAGTCAGTCCTCGGCACCCAATATCGCTACCAAATTGAAATACGAGGAAGAGCATGACACTTGCAGAGGTGCAAGACGCCCATGTAATGTGGATAGAGGGCAGAGGGTGTCTGATTAGGGAATGGATGCGGTTGCGGAGACAGTCATGACTAGGGATTGCAATATCGGACCAAAAGTTCAATACCGGTATTCGGTATTTCTTAGAACTTAATACCGGGATACCGGTTTAAATGCCGGTATCAGAAATTTTAGGAAATATAAAAAGAAAACGAATGTGTTTTTTTCTTTGATTTTACTTGCCAGTTTTATTAGAGAGTGTAAATATCACAAGAAATAATTTGTAACTTATAAATTATAACAGTTTTTTAAAGCATCACAAAAAAATATAGGAACATCTTTTTTATTTAAATCACAAAAAAGTGCAAATATTACTGTAATTTTACTTATAATTTCATCCAAATTTTTTTTTTCGAAATAATCTAAAATCTCTGACATTTGGGCTTAGAAATTGTGCTTAAAATTTTGTTCCTTCATCGCAATTAGATTCTTTCCTCCTTTTCAAATTTGTATCATGTTTCGTTTTTAAATGTGTATGGAGTCCGCTTGTACTTCCTCCATTCACTTTAATAAATCTAGAACATTTTTTTACATTATGCCATCATATTCTTTTTATTATGTAAATAATGAAACTAAACCGAAGTATTATCAACTGACTTTTCATGTTCTGTAAATTTATTCTGTTTCATTATTATGGGTTATTACTTATGAGTATATATGTTACCGGCAAAGTATGAAATGCCGCCATTCTATAGAATGACTAGGCAATCTATACAATGCCGGACGTTCTTAGACAAAGTATGAAACATGAGATTTATTACATACTTTTCCTAGGCATTGTATAAAATACCTATGCATTCTATAGAATGCCTAAAGCTATTTAGGCAAAGTATGAAAAAAGGTAAAGATAAGGATATTACGCTCATGTCCATAAATTAAAGATAATTCAAAATCACACAGAAATTGAACTCTAAAATAAAAATTTCACCTGTAGAATTATCACACGCATCTAGACGAAGAATATGCAAATTACACGAAACCACCAGATGGCGTGGATAGTACGTCACAATGACGAGAGTGTAAGAGATAGGTATATAAGAAATGGTGGCAAAGCAGTAAAATTGTTCAAAAGCGCTTTAAAAGCCTTTCAGTGCAATAATCGCCTAGTTATGGCACAAAGGAAGCATTTGGATGATTTTTTACGTGGTAGAATTATCGAACGATTGGAATGTGGACGTACCCAGCAGGAAGTATTAGAGGAACTAGGAATCGCCCAGAGTGTCATCTCCAGGCTTTGGCAACGATTCCAAGATGATGGTAATGTGAGTAGATGTTACAGCACAGGTCGCCCCGAGTTACAACGCCGAATGAGGACCGGTATTTAGCAGTTACTGCCAAAAAAAAAACAGACGGAGCATAGCATCAGACCTATCTCATCAGCTCTCTTCAGCTACCGGTACGACAGCTTCAAGGCAGACCGTTTACAACGCTAAGGCACATTGGTTTCTATGCTCGTAGGCCTGTCAGATGTGTTTCCCTTACCGGAACACACTGTTGCCTGCGATTAACCTGGAGTAGAGAGCATGCATTGTGGACACCGCACCAGTGGTCATGTGTGATGTTTTCCGACGAATCCAGGTTTAGTTTGCAGTCTGATTCTCGCCGGACTTTCATATGGAGAGCGCCAGGTACCCGTTACCACCAAGAGTACACCATTAAACGACACCGTTACGGTGTTGCAAGATGGCTCGTTTGGGGAGGAATTATTCTTGGTTCCAGAAGTGACCTGCATGTTCAGAGTGTAACGATGACAGGTCACATCTATCGGGATGTCATTCTGGAACAACATGTACGTTTGTTTCGGGGCTCCATGGGTGCTGAATTTCAGTTTATGGATGACAACGCTCGTCCTCACCCTGCAAACATTGTAGACGAATGTCTTCAATCGGAGGATATCACCCGTATGGATTGGCCAGCATACTCACCGGACATGAATCCAATAGAGCATGTGTGGGATATGCTTGGTCGATGAATTTCAGCCCGTCAACCCCCTCCCACCTGTCTATTGGAATTTCGGAGGGCATTGCTTGATGAGTGGTGTAATATTCCCCAATATCAGATTGATAATTTGATATTCAGCATGCGTAGGCGTTGTAAGGCCTGTATTGCATCGCCCGGGAGACATACTCCGTATTAACCATCATACTAACCATGTTATACTGTTTTTTGTAAATAATTTATTTTTTGAAATTTGCTCCAGGGAGTAAAAATCGCAATTTTTATTAATTATGTCAAACATATAGCATCTTTTTTACTCATAACATTTTGTTTAATAAATAGACTTTACAAATAAGTCAAATTTCTTTTGCTTCTGTCTTTTTCTTTGCCTGAACTTCATTATCCTTAATTTATGGACATGAGTGTATATCAATGACTTACATTCCCAAAAGTACAAATGTTATTCTGATAATATAATGAGACAACCATTAAAAAAAAAATATTGTTAAATTGTGATTTCGCATATACTTGCATTAAAATTCCTTCAGAAGTTCCAAGTCGATAGAAACCATCCTATTCCCCACTCATTACAAGTGCCAAATTGGCATTCGGAAAAAAAATTACTACAATACCTTTTTCTAAAATAATTTTCTGTTTTTTCTGGCAAGGTTCACAAAGGGGGATGTACAGTTCAATCTCATAACGTGTAACATTTTTGTATTTGGTTGAAAGTTCTTTCAGAATTCTATCACATCCCCAAAATTCAGAATTTAATTTTGTTTTTGGCAAATTAAATTCCTAGAACAACTTCACATAGTCAGAACTCAGGTATCTCCCTTTGGGAAAGAAACTGGGTGTCAAAATTACCGGTGGCAATTGGTATCGCTTTATGGTGCCACACTAAATAATTTAGGTTTGTACAAAAATAAATATATTTAAACATACTTTCAGAATAAAATTCAGTTGCACCAAAAAATAATTATAAAATGATTCTCCATGAATATAAAGTGATTTCCATGGAAGTCGCACAAACGCGAGAAAAATAAACCCCAGTAAGTATAATGGATATAATTTAATGGCCCTTGAGTGGCTCGATACCCTTGATCCACGGACCAGAGTTTGGGAACCACTGTTTTATGGTTCTGGCGCCTTCCTTAACACAGGTTAAATGAGTTTACATCTTAATAGTCATTTTAGCATTTTGTATATCAGTTATTAGCTTCTAGTAAGTAATTTGAGAAAAGAAACTTCACCCCCCCCCTCCTCCTTTTTATGGATACCAGCCCCTGGGGAATGTCCTAGGTTTGAAAATGATAAAAATAGTAATCTGCAACCCCATTGGAAAAAAAAGAATCCGTGACGTAATACTGTATAGCAGTTCTTACCAACATTTTTATCTTTCGGACCGGTCAATGTTTGATAATTTTACGGGTGCCCGCTGGGGGTGGGAAGTTAAATATTTATATTTTTAATTGTTTTGATTTGTTTTTAATTGTAATGCCCCTTTGATCCACGGACCAGCGTTTGGGAACCACTGTTTTATGGTTCTGGCGCCCTCCTTAACACAGGTAAAATGAGTTTACATCTTAGTAGTCATTTTAGCATTTTTATATCAGTTATTAACTTCTAGTAAGTAATTTGAGAAAAGAACCCTCACCCACCCCCCTCCTTTTTGCAGCATCAATTTGAATTTTGGGCAACTAGCCGTCGAATAGTTGTTTCATGTCTATGTACCATGGGTAGGCAACCTTTTAGTTGCTGCGCATCAAACCAATCTGCCAATATGATTCAGTGAACCATACAGTAGAGCATTTTTGAAACAATTAAAAAATTTACAAATTTGTAAGCAAAAAGTAGTGCAAAGAGTTACTGAAAATTATACCGCGTGCCACATGTGGCTCGCGTGACGTGGGTTGCTGACCCTTGCTATACACCATGGCTCCTTCTCCAACACTATAGCTTGTTCCTCTATTTTCAGGTTGCACAGGAAAAAAAAACATTTTTTTAACAAGTTTAAGTAAAATTGAGTATTTTGACATTTCTGAACAAACAGCAATGTACAACTAACAGATTATGAGCCTGAGACACGAGTTAAAAGTTTTATGTCTTGCCAATTGACAAAATTCGAAACGAATCTGAGATGTATTTCACACTTTGCCGGTTTCTCATTAGGCATTCTATAAAATGCCAAGGCAATGTGTGAAATAGGAATCATTTCATACATTGCCGGCTAGATTTAGGCATTCGATACAATGCCTAGGCATTCTATAGAATGCCGGATTTCATACTTTGCCGATAACATATATGTAATGAATCTGGAAAAAAAAACATTTTGAACCCTAAGGTATGATATGCAAATACAATGTGAATTCAGTTTTGGCCATGGATGATTCAGATGTTTTATAACTTCTCTTGATTGCATGATGCAACTTTGTATTTACGGTCTAACTAATTTCGCCTGTTAGGGAAACATTGTAGTAACAGGTGTTGATGGATGAAGGAAGGCAGATGAGCTTAGATGTGTTATTCCTCTTTCAACGATAACTTAGTAAGGAGTAGTGTACTTAGTTCCATTTGCCAGAAAAATAACTTATGTTTATATTCTTGAAAATCAGATTTAATAGTATTTTATGCTTTTGTATCTCGCAATGAAAAAATTAGATGATTGACTTAATGAGTTGCCTTAGAACTGTAGAACCAGCTAGGAAAAATAGAAACAAGAACTATAGAATGTGCGGAATAAAGACGTTTCATATTTTTCACTTTCTGAAATGGATGTAAAATTATTTCATATATAATATATATTTTAATCATGGCGCAATAATTAACACTATAACATAAAAACAAAAACGTATACTATTTTGCTGTGTTGGCGATCCGTGAACATATAAGAAACAATTTAAAAAATTTCTTGTAAATACCGAAAAACCGGTATTTAAACTTGTGAATACCCGTATTTCAAAACTGTACAAATGGCTCAAAATACCGATATTCGGTATCCCGGTATTGAAATCCCTAGTCATGACCAGAAATGAGAAGGAACATCGCAACAGATTTCTTTCTTGGCAATTCGGGTTCTTCACAAATCCATTGAAATCATGGTTTATTTTGTTTCTGGAAGTGAATTCCTGTGAAAAGTAGGAATTTTTTGAAAGATTTCCCAACAATTGAACTGGTGAGGTCGTAGGGAAGACCGGAATGTGATGTTTGGGGCTCATTTCCACGCGGAAGAGATCCGTCTCGATAATCATTCACAGGGTCTTGTCCTGAGCCCGGGCCCAGATGCCTTAAAACGCACCAGTACACTGAGTAAACACGACAACGAATGTGACATGATAGATAGATTGTCTTGCAATAAACGTGAATTTTTTGCGAATGGTGCTATAGAAATCGTAATATTAGGCTGAGTTGAAAATTTATCCTTGATGTTTTACTTGTGTTCTTCAGTATGAGCCACACCGTTTGTTCAGTCAGACGAACTTATTTTCTATAGATGGTCAGAAATAGTATATGGAAAAGCGACCATTCACAATGCATGTCGGATATTGGACAATAAATAATCGACCTGTGCTTTGAAGAGTCACTGTCTCATTCCTACCCTCACAACACGCTTTGACCTAACGTGCAATTGCCCTTTACGATAACGCATTCTCGCAACGGGCTTTACCTAATATAATGTCTGATAATATTCAAATGCATTTTTGCCATGGAAAGCTAAATTTTAAACTACGACCTCTGATCAACTTTTGTAAAACTGATGTAGAAATGAAACTTTCCATACATCGCAGCACAGCAGTAAGCCCTTCTAACCGGATCGATTATTTTATGCCGAGTACGCATCGGCAACAACGGAAATTCACAGCTCCACCGACCTATTTGCTCAAGTCAAATATTTTGTAAATTTCTGTACTATGTTGTCAATACTTTGCATACAACCCTTGTTAACTCAGCGTCTTCTCGACTTAGACAAATTTCCATTTTTGACTTATAGGTCAAAAATCAGATTTATATTTAACAGCATTATATCTGCTTCCTTTAAAAAATATATTGTAACCAATGGTTTTATTTATTTTTTATTTTTGTTATAACTGCTAGATGGCGCCACCAGAATAGAGAACTTACACGGTTTCCCTCTGGAGGGGAAACCGAGAGTTGAGATTAAGACTGCGCGTATACTGGTGGGACCATCATGCGGGAATCCTTCCCCAAGGTTATTTCTGCCTTTATTGTTAATGCATTCTGGAGCTGTGTGGATTGAGCTGTAGACGTGTGTCTGTGCACAGTAGATAAACCTTATTTAACCCTGAGATGAATTGATATTATCGAATGAGTTACAAATTCATCCCAGCGAGTTATAAAATGGCACCCAACCCGTGCCGTAAGCCTATAGACCCCGTAGAAGCATAACAGGCACTATGAGTCAAGCGGCCTGGAAAACTAAATTGAACCGGCCCGGAAGAAACTATTGGTCCTGCGCCGCAAGCCTTCTAAAGCAAGAGATGAGTAACGCATACTTTTTGCTTTTATAATTACTCATCTACGTTCCTGCCAAAAATCCCTTTAAATCGAAAGAGACAAAGTGAATCATCCTGACTTCCGTTGTGTCATGAGAAGAAAAAAGCAAACCTGCCGTTTCCTGTTATGAGTTCTACAAGGTTTTTTGTGCAGTTTTTCCCCCCGAAATTCGTGTTAGCATCCAGCTAAAGTGCATGAGTTCCAGTGTTTTTCTGAATTTCTTCAAAATTCGTGACAGCAATCCTGCTAAAGTGTGTACGTGTCAGTGTTCTTCATTTCTTCAAATTTCGCGATAGCATCCTGCTAAAAAGTTGTGCGCGTTTTTTTTAAAAAAAAAACAAGTGGAAGAAATCTTGCTACAGTGTTGTGCGCGTTTTTTCAAAATAAGTGGTTGCTTCCCTGCTATAAGTGTTATTGATTGTGTCAGAACACCTGATACATAATAAATTTATTACTATGCACGTATGTTGATTTCAATAATTTTTGCTTTCTATAGAATAATTTTATACTGAATTTATGTAGCATTACACATTAAAAATTTTGTTTTGCCTAATCTTATTTTATTATTTTTTTTCATTAAATTTTTTATATTCTTACGTAATGGTAATTCTTAATTTTGCTGTATATTATTTTATTTCTTGAGACAACGTTTCCTGTTTAGTATTTTGGACACCCCGTCCATAGCTGAGAAAATGTCCAGCATCGCCTGCCATTTAAAAGAGGGGTAGGTGAAAGTTTAATCTCTGTCCAGAAGGAGAAACTTAACCTCTTTTTGGAATCCTTCCAAAATGTCTTCGAACCAGGGGGAGAAGCACTGAATTTTGGTACAGAGATACGTACTCCAAATGAAGTTGTAAATGATATTCGAATCGTCATCCAGAACGACAATTTTGTGCCAGAGATAATTCCTTATCTCAAGAAATTTGCAAAGTTTTCCACTCAAATTAGAGAGGTGGTTGAAGGGTAACAGGATAATAGAAAGTTTTACGTAGATAAAAAGAGAAAAGGGGCTCCAACATATCAACCTGGAGAACATGTCTTTGTAGCATCACATCCGCTGAGCAACGCTGCACAAGAAAGAAGTGCAAAACTAATGCCACGCAGAGATGGGCCCTACGAGATTTTAACACAAGGGTCACCTTCATCTTACGAGATTGCTAGTCTTGATAATCCAGGGGTACTTCTTGGTGTTTACCCACAAATCTGCTCTAACTCCTTGTAATAGTGGCAGAGTAAAACCCTTTATTCCTCTTTGTAAACGTGGCCGTCCACCAAAGATTCCTAGTTCCTCGTCGGGTCGCCGTCGAAACCAGAGAGGGAAAATGTAACAAATGGTTTTATTTATTTTTATTTTTGTTATAACTGCTAGATGGGGCGCCACCAGAATAGAGTACTTACACGGTACTTTTACTCTGTTGGGCAAACCGAGAGTTGAGATTAAGATTGCGCGTACACTGGTGGGACCATCACGCGGGAATCCTTCCCCAAGGTTATTTCTGTCTTTATTGTTAATGCATCCTGGAGCTGTATGGATTGAGCTGTAGACGTACGTGTACAGTAGATAAACCTTATTTAACCCTGAGATGATTTGATATCATCAAATGAGTTACAAATTCATCCCAGCGAGTTATAATATGCAGTTTTGGATTAAAAATTTAAATAAAGATACCTACATATATAAAAAGGACAATAATATTAATGTACAATCGAATACGTACTAAGCATTTTTATATGTACAATAGTTATATGCATAATGATTGTTTTTATTTGCCTCGTGCGTAATTTTTATAACTCGTTTTATTGAAAATTGTGTTGAAAAATACAAATAATACACTGCTGGCCATCGTAAATGCAACACCAAGAAAGACAAGAGATAGCACAAAACAATTTATTTTGTAGATAACATGTTGACTAAGCATCAAATGATTAAATTTATAGACTTCTGTGAAGTGTAGTTCCTGCCAGAATCAGTAGCTAGTGTAGCCGCCATTGTTGGAGATCACCGCTGCCACACGACTCGGCATTCATTCAAAGAGATTTTGGATGTGTTCTTGGGGTACAGCAGACCAAGCAGCTTCCACACGTTGCCAAAGTGGATCTGGTGTGGCAGGGGGGGGTGTAATCTGGGTTAATCGTTGAGCAACCATGGACCATATGTTTTCTATCGGTGAAAGATCCGGAGAGCGAGCTGGCCAGGGAAGCAATTCATTCTGATGATTGACGAAGAACCTTTGGACAATGCGTACCACGTGTGGTCGTGCATTATCCTGTTGAAATATGGCTGTGGCCAAGCCCTGAAGATAAGAAAGGACAATTGGCTCTAACACCTCGAGTTGTAATTCTGGCTGTTTAAAGTTCCGGCAATGCGTACTAGAGGAGAGCGAGAGTGTAATCCAATACCGCCCCAAACCATAACACCTGGTGCAGGACCATTGTGGCGGTGCATAACGCAGCGGTTCAGCATCCTCTCTCCACGGTGTCTCCAGACTCGAATCCGACCATCGTGGTGTTGCAGACAGATGCGTGACTCGTCAGTAAAGACAACTTCATTCCATTCTGCCACCCAGATCCTTCTTTCATAGCACCATTTGCGGCGGAGACGTCTGTGGTTCTGCTTCATGCAGCGGACTGACGACCGCAACGCAATGGACGGAGTGGGCTGATGCGTGACCACGGCCGTCGACATCTGCTGGTAATTACGAGGACGATCGAATGGTGCAGACGTGGCGCAGTAACCAAGCAATGGACTGCTGCGGTCATGGTGAGTCGACTGAGACCACTCTGCTGTAAACGACGTCGAATGGTACTCGCAGACACTGAATGATGCGTTACAGTCTCAATATGCTGTGATATGCTTCATGCTGTGACTAAACGATCCGTTACTGCGATGCGCATAATTTGCCTGTCCTCACGTGAAGTGGTGTACTGAGGTGCATGCGATCGACCACGTTGGTCCGTCGTACCATCCTGCATCCAACGGTCACATATCCGCATTACAGTTGTTTGTTTTTGTCCAACACGACTACCGATTTCCCTGAAAGTTAATCCACAATCTCGGTAGGCCATTATCCTTCCTCTGTGGAACTCGGATACTTGATCAAAAGCTGATCGCTGTTTTCTACGAGACATAACTGATCGTTTTTAAAAAAACCACAATAAAAACACAATTGCTGAAGTTGAAATCGTTGAAATCTCCAAGCCTTAAATAGCGCTTTGAGGTGGTGCCACAGGCTCGCGTGATGTATGTCTCTCTGCGCTGAAATTCTAATCATTTGTATATATCTCATCCGCTAATGCATGTTGTAAATTTCATGTTATTTGCGTGCTTCCTTCAGGATGTTGCATTTACGGTGGCTAGCAGTGTATTTGTTAGTCGCATAGGAAGTCTTAGGAATATGCATTTTCGTTCAAATGAGTAATTAAAAATATCCATATAAATCACAAAAATCCAATTTACCATGGTGTGTAAAAATGAAGAGAAATGTTATATTTTAGCTAATTTTTCGAAAGTTACTGAGTCGTTTTTAACGAGACATTATATCACAAAGAAAATATGATGTCTATAATTATCGAACCACAAATTTGATCTCTCTCTCCCCTTTATTTTATATACACATTTAAAATAACTAAAAAGAGGCAGTTTTAGCACAACTTTGTGCGTGGTTTTTATTTTGTGTAGCTTCTCAATTCATATGTGGCGCTGCGGTACTATAGAAGTTATAGGTGTTGATGCCTAGTGGTTAGCGTGCCGTAATTTCAAGCCCTAGTGCATCTGAAAATCCCTGTGGTCGTGGTAGCCAAGTGGTGAAGGTATCAGCCTCGTGGCTGGCGTGTCATGAGTTCGAGTCCAGTTCCACTGAAGACCCGCCGTGTAGGGGAGCGATGCACGTTATATCTGTCGAGAGCTCAAACGTCCTCCCATTGGTGTGGAGTGGTAGTTAGGAGAAAGTGGTGCCATCTCAAGTGTCGTCCTCGGCACATGACCATGGTTCAAAATTACGAGGTCCATCGTCAAAAGCCCTCCTGTAGCTGAACAATTCGAGTTTAATATTATCCCTCTCTCGCGCACACACCTTTGAAAATCCAAGGCCATGGTAGCGTAGTGTTTAAGGTTACCGAATTGTGCCCGGTCATCATGACTTCAAGCCTAGTATCGCTGAAAACCCGAGGAAACGGTAGCGTAGCGTTTAGAGTGACCGAATCATGCCCAGTTATCATGAATTCAAACCTAGTATCGCTGAAAACCTGAGGACACGGTAGCGTAGTGCTTAAGGTAACCGACTCGTGACCTGGGTTATCATGAATTCAAGCTTAGTACCGCTGAAATTCGCCTTGCAGTGATAACCGATGGACGTAAAATCTGTCAAGGCTCAAATGTCCTGCCATTAGAATGGTGTTGAAGAGAGGAGAGGGGGCCAGTTCAGGTGTCATCCTCGTCACTTGACGTTGAATCAAAATTACGAGGTCCGTCGCCAAAATACATTCGTGTAGATAAATAGCGTGACGTTAATTTTCACTCACTCGCCCCTGAAAATCCACTCTGTAGAGGGGCTGATCCTCGTCAAATCCGATGAGACTCAGTCCTTCCGTTGGTGAGGTATGATAATTTAGGGGTGTCTCAGCTAAGGTATCGTGTTCATCACCTCACCGAACTTCAAAATTATGAAGTCCATTCTCAATGACCCTCTTGTTGCTTTAGAGAGAGAGAGAGAGAATGCGACGTGAATAAACATTTACTCTTTCTCAAGGCTTTCAATTACTTTCGAAACTTCTGCAGAAAATGACACACAAAGACAACGTCTGGATGATGAATTACAATGGCGAGGAGTTGGGAGATCGGAAGTAATCTAATTTCAAGTTGAGGTAGTAAGACGACTCAATGTTTCCCAAAAAGTGCTTTCCAGATTATAAACTCCATTCCAGAAGACAGGAACAATATCCAGACGAACAATTATAAGCGCCCAAGAGCCACCGCTGGCTTTTTGACTTTAATTGCAAGGCGCAACACAGGGGTTCAAAAGCTACTGAACTCGCAAACGAGTTCTCCACTACTTCTGGTGCACTGGTGTTCAAAATTAAGGGAATTTTTAGATTTTGTCGATTATCAGATTTGAAGGAAATTTAGAATGTTCATAGGGCTGATATATTGCAAAAAGAAAAACTTTTCAACACTTAAAATACACACGCAAGATCATGCGTGACACTCATCAATGTCATAAGATATGAAGGCTGTTGCAGAGAATATAGCAAACAAAAAAATTAATTAATAGAGAGTATGGTCCCCTCTTTCAGATAAATAGGCACCACACCGTGATTTTATACGATGAACACAGTTGCTGAACGAGCGAAATAATTTGCCATAAAAATTTGCCATAAGTTGCTCCCTTAATTCCGGTATAAAATCACGGTGTGGTGCCTGTTTATCTGAAAGAGGGAACCATATCCACTACTAGCCCGGGGAAGGGCGCGAACTTGATACTAACGTTAGTAGAGCTGATTTTTGATTTGGAGCACCTAGCCCGTCAGGGCTTTTACCTCCTGTCATGAGGGAGATGGAACATGATTACTTTAAAACTTGCCCATTTTAAATTTTTAAGAAAGAAGAAATTTAAATAAAAATTAAACTACAAGAATAAAATTACAATTACAAAGTGAAAACAGAAACTTTACTTGGAAACAGAGAGTTATTGATGATCAGAGCTTAGAGTTTTACATGAGATTCCCTCGGCCAATAGTGGCTCTGGGAGGTTGAACTGACCGCCCAATGGAGTTGCAGCTTATCGTAGCGTGTTGTGAACTTGAGTGGTGTGAGGTTTTTCTCCTTTCCCGCGGAGCGAGAGGGAGTAACCTGATTGGATGTTGCGTTAAATTGTTGACTTCGGACCCGGAGTGGGTACCGTCGCCGTGTCCGTGTGTGAGGGCTGCCATCGTCCATACTGCTTTTGGAGCCCTCTGATTGGTTGTTGCTGTCTGATGTGAGAAATGGAACTTAAAAATGTTAGAACGAAGAGAGAAAACTATTGAACAGATTTACCTGAGATAATAAATCTAATTTAGAAGGATGTTTCTGGGTCTGTGTGTGCGAGGGGTTATCAGATGTGTCAATGTTTTTAAAGAAGTTTTTCGACAGTTTTTGCAGGAACTGATGGTCACACGGGGTGACTCAGTCACCTCAATACTTTTTGAAATGATAACTTCTATAGGCGGGTCCTGCTGAACTTGAATGACGCGTCACGCTCGGGAATGTAAGATTCATTCGACTTTTTTCATCTTTCGTCGGAAATCGTGTTTGGACAGGGTTGGTCAAGATTCAATAGTCTGTGATATACACACCCCTTAAAAGAAATCACGTGACTAAAGATGAGGTGTTTTCCCTGGGTTTTGAGTAATACTCAGTCTTCCCTCTTGTGTGCTTATACAGTTAGTTTTTTGTTTCCCAAAAGATGAACGGTTTATACAAATTTCGAAAAAGACAATCTCTAGAGAATTTAAAAATAAATCAAATTATACTTTTGGAGAAGAGTATCAAGTTTTAAAATACATATCGGGCTATTGCGTGCATAATATAAAATTCGAATGTTCCGTTTCCAGATTTATATTTGTTGTAAATAAAGAAACCAATTTCGATTCAGAAAATGTTGAAGGGACAAAATATTTGAGTCTTCGAAATAGAGGAGGTTTAAAAATACCCACATATATATTGTAATGAAAATCATTTCAACGCAACATTTTATTTTTAATGTGTTAATATCAAAAAGATTCGATTCAGAATACCTTAAATTTGATTGCCAATTATCTTGCCTTACCAGCATTACAGAAATATATCTGGAATTCCATGAATTGTGGAATGGCTGGCATTCGTTTCATTCATCTTCTGTAAACTGTAACACTCCTGCACTTTCATATTTTAAAAAAAAAATATTCAATACACATTCGGGAATATATTCTAAAATATTTATTCAAATAGCGCAGTGAAGAAATTTTAACTGCGAAGGATAATCAAAAAAGGAAGAAATTTAAGGCCAATCATACTAATGTTTGGTTAATCATACTAATGTTACTAATCATACTAATACCTATTTTCATTCTCAAAAATTTAGTTGCCTACACTGAAGCCGGATCGGTTCTTTTGAACAAATTACTTATGATTTTAAGTGGCGATTGTAATGTAGATTTTTCAAAAAACAGATAAAAAGCAATTTATTTTTTAAAATCAAAATTCAATTTAATTATGTTAAATGATCCAGGTGAAAGCACTGTAATGTATGGAACAACGCTTGATGGAGTTTTTTTTCAGATATTTAAATAATTTTGAATCTATAAAGTATTTATATATATATATATATACAACCCCTATTTCAGCTACCATAAACCTATTATTTCCTTCTTAGAATACAATAAATTCACAAATATGATTGTATATTTGGGGGAATATTTTTTATGAGTACAGACATAAGAATAAATAATTTTATATATGCCAATACTAATATCCCACTTTTTTTCACCTAATTAATCCCTGAAATAACATTACAAAATCTGAAGTTAACACTTCTTTCGTGTGGTCATAAGCACTCACACTTTCTTTTTGTAATTATTTTTATTGTACATAGTAAAAATTGTAATTTCAGTGAATAGTTTAATTAAAAGATATTATACTTACTGACTTTTAAGGAATTTTCAATTTTCCCTTTATAGTTTGAGAAAAAATACTAAACTGAACCAAAAGAAGTTTTAAATTTGCGTGACTTTAATAAAAGACACAAATAACAGAAACCTTTCGCTAACATTACAAGAACGTTATTTACAGGCAAAAAAAAAAATTTTGTTCAAGTTAGTGTAGTTTTATTGTCCTTTGATGATCGACAAATTGCATGTTAAACTTTTTGTTGCTTTTGTCTTTTTGACAGGACAAAGTGTGTCTTGTGCTACTCTTTTGGCTTCATATTTTTGCTGTTGGAGTTCTTCAGGTAACATTTAAAAACTTTCTTTTCAGCTCAGCGTTTCCTGTTCATCGCTGTTCTCAAATTTAATTTCGCTACCACGTTCAATATTCATTTGTTTGCAGATTCTTCCCTTGCTTGATCAGTTTCCACTTCCTTCAATAGAGATCCCATAGATGCCCATTCCATTTTTTTCTATAATCTGCTCATTTACATTTATAAACCATAATAAGTCGTAAAAAACAGCAATTAAAACCACTAAATTGTTCACGGGCAAAAATGTAACAGGTTTATGTAAGATATTTTGGAACAAAATAGTCACGCTGGGAATTCCTGTTAAAACAAATACCCTAAGATTTTTTTTGTAAAAAAAACGCTATCCACTCCCAAAAGTGAGTCATATGTGTGTAAAATACGTTTGAGCTCCCATGAAGACTGTCATATAGAAGGATACTGTCAAGGTCATTGGTAACAAACAGTTTATCCAGAATTAACGATTTCGTGAGCTTGGAGTGACTAAGTGCCCTGCGCGCACCCTCCCGGGTTACATTCTGCAACTGTTTTCATATCTTCCGATTTCTAAGAGTATTTTGCACGATCGTGTGTATGTATTTTAATTCTTGAATGGTAATTATTATTTATTTGCATTATATCAGACCTATATACGTACCAATGTCCATTAAAATCTGTCCAATATATATAGCTCTAGAAATAAACGACACAATCTAAAAATTTGACTAATCTTAATTTGTACACCAATATACTTTAGTTTCGTGGTTTATTTTTTACTAAAGGCTTCCTTCCGAGTATCGTTTAGGTACCAGGAAAATAGTGTGCAGCATTCCCCACTTAATTCATGGCACAAGAGAACCCACCTGACGGTAGGTGGATTACATCAACCCTAAACAATTGCTTGGATTATTCTGATTTTGTACATGGTCATACAACGGCGGTTACCTGTGGAACTAACAGCTTCACACTTCTGTTATCCCTATTTGTAGGTTGGTACTCCCAATACTATCTTTTTGAACGAGTGTTCGTAATAGACATAGATAAAGGTGTAATCACTTAATGAAGAAGGTGCAGGAATGAAAGCAGCTCTTTCTGCTTTCATATGAAATAAACATAATTGTAATTAAAATTATGTACTATCACTGCTGCTGACACTTCAATCAAGAAAACTCTAAAATACTTTCACAAATAATAAATACTATATACAGATTGATCTGTATTCATGAAGAATTTCTCTATTTTCGATTATAATCTTCTCATGTAATCCCATTTTTTAAATTCTTTATTAGTTTACTCTCTCCCTATGTATATTTATTTTTATATTTGTGTGTATATATCTTGTGTTCACAATTTTTTAATCGTTAATAAAATCCTTTTTATTCATCCATTCAAGTTTTCAACTGCATTTTTTAAACTTGTATTGGATGGCACTTGGTGTTAATACAGTTGTATTCAAATATTAATTCATTATTTAAATTAAAAATAAACAATTAGCAACAAACAAAAAATAATAATCCAACAGCTTGTATATAAATGAAAATTGTTCGTTGTGTCCCTGTAGTGCAATCGACTTCTAATCCAAAGGTCATGAACTCGAATCCTACCTGGGATGGCCTAAACTCTGAGAATGGGATTTAATTTTTACTATGCAATTTTGTTAGAAAAATTAATTTTAATGGATGAAGAAACAGTAACGAACAAAACAAATAGGCCAAAACCATATATAGAATGGAAAATGGAAAATTGCAAAAGAAATCGTCTGTTTTATCACTCAATATTGTGATTATGTCATAAGTATATATACATATTTATATTAATTGTAACTATATTTAAAAAATGTAACTAAAAATATTTTTTTTTGTTTACCTAAGCAGGAATTGACTCATTTTTTAAATATCATTTGTTTTTCTTCTTAGCCGCCTCGCGCCTAATAAGTAACAGCGGTAGCCTCGTGATTAGGGTCAAGAGCTCGTAGTTAGCGTGGCATGAGCTTAAGTGGGAGTACCATGAGTAGGTGTTTTTAAAGCCCGAATACTTATGTGAAGGCTGCGTTAAGACGACAAGATGTTAGTTATGCAGTAACGTTGAAAGTTCTGATATTAAGCCTTAGGGAATCTGAGAGAGTGTGTTGGTGCGCATTGAGGCATCATAAAACGTTATTTCCCCATTTGGCTCTCTAAAGATGGAATATGCCACGCCTTCAAAAGCGACATGTGACGCATAATCACTTTTGCTTGGACACTGTTTGGGCCTTGATCCGCATCACATTCCGTTTTTTTTTTCAAAAATAAGAGAATATTTGGCGAATCTTACGAAAAAGGAATATAGAAACGATAAAATCAGCCAAACTCTGTAGCACAATAACTTGGCTCTACATTCGCTAACTTGGAGTACACATATAAACGTTACGGTACCAAACATACATCGTCGCGAATTAGAAGTCGACATTCTTTCGAACGAGTCGTGGATTCGAATCCTTTATACAGTAGAACGTCGTTTATCCGAATCAATTGGGACCGGACACCGTTCGATACGCCATTGTTCGAATAACCGAAAACCGAATGCGATCCATGCAGTATATGAAACCGGACACTAAACGAATATTGAAAATCCTTACATGCTGGAAACATGCTTGAAGATAAAGCCAAATAGGGGCAAAATGTCGCAGTTTTACTTTATTGTGGAAAATAATTACTTATTTTTTGCTGTACCATTGTGCACTTCGTTTTTTCGCTGCAAGGTCTCTGATTCTCTTGAGCAGCAGTACTTGAGTCGGACAGCACTCTGAGTGCTGTTCTTGCAACTCCATATTTATCTCTAACGCAGAAAAAACGCGTCAGAATTTGATAGATCTTTGCTACTTTCGTTGTTGTTGTCCTCGTCTTCATCCGCTTCATCGTCGACAGTGTCGGATTCTTCTTGCACGGAAGCCACAATCTCGTCACCATTTAGCATTTGAAATCCACTTTCTTCTGCTTCGTATGCCATCCAGGTTTCTACATCAACAAAACTCAACAAAAGAGCATGTATACACCCCCTCACTTGGAAACAGACTGATCTAATATTCCGCGCAGATGTTCATCAAATCACACTACTGAAATTCCACAAATTTCCTCACCTTGGATTTTCCCGTCACTTTTGAACTCACGCGAAACAACTGCTAAGCTTTTTACTGTTCGAAAACGTATCCGGATTTGGGTTCGGATATATACGTTTTGGATAATAAACGTTCGGATAAACGACGTTCTACTGTATAGTGCCATTCAAAGTCGCACGATTACACAAAACGAGGGCTTTTGGGGAGGCACCTCGTTAATTTGATGAGGAATGAACCTGAGCTGGCACCGTCTTCAAACTTTTGCACCAAGCTAAATGGAGGACGTTGAGCCTTGACAGATTTAACATGCGTCAGCCCTCTATACGGAGGGTCTTCAGCGGCACTAGAGTTCAGAATAATGCCACACTGGCCATGAGATCATGTCTATGACCACTAGCCTACTACGGTCCCTATACCTTGAGCCTTAGAACTCGAGGAATAGTTTGTTATCGCTATAATTTTTAATCAATCAACTAATCAATTGTTTAGTGTTTAGTAAATAAAATTTTTTAGAGCAAACGTTTTGTTGGCATTTTCATATTTGACATTCTTAATCAAGAGATCTGTAGTCTCTTTTAATCGTGACTTTTACACAAAGTTTTGAATCTGGTTTATCACCACAACGAGACTACTTCATATTTTACCATGGACAATCGCTTGCACATCGACAACTTAATTTTCTTTTTAGAAGAAGCAGTTTTATTCGTAGTGACGTCCAAGGACTTGAACTGGGAACCCCCTGTAAGTATACCCGAACTTATACCTACCACCTTTCGTTTTTTTTCACGACGTTTTGGAGCGGCAATAACTCATCACTATATGGAAGATCTGTTTTCACTTTGGGAACCAGAATGGATTAATTTACCAGTAACTGAAGCCCTAACATACATACCGATATATCTGAGAGCAATTATGGTTGAAGTACCCGAAGGAAGTTATCTTACTTATCTCTACTTCGTGTCTTTTGTTTGCCACTTATGTGCCAAGGCGATCAGACTTCACAGATCTGAGATTATACCACATGTACTTATGGAAGCTGTACTTATTTTATATTTTAGATGCAATACTCATAACCAATTCGAAAACCTCCTCCAAGCTGCTCTTGACTACAGCTCCCAACATTGAGCAAACAATTCAGAAAGTGAGGGTTCTAATTAACACAAATATATTTTTACTTAAAGGAATATATGTATTATATTTGAAATAAAATGTAAGGAAGTATATTCCTACAGTTACCAAATAGGATTTTGTGTCTTTCTAATACTATTATTGTAGATAATGTTTTGAAATTAGCATATCAAGTACTTAAGTGTACCGGGCGTGTTTACACATCGTGCTGAGCTGGTGTCCCTTTAGTCCAGGCGTGTATACTCATCCTTTCAAAGGATCCATTGTGCTAGTCTGTTTAAAGCTAGTCCCACGGCTTTGGAATGCAATAAAATGACATTGTCAGTACTTCTAAAGAATTTACTTATTGCGGAGAAAAGGTGGGGACAAATTTTAAAAAGCATATTCCAGGAATGGTGAAAATCATATCTAAGCAGTTTTTCTTGTTTTTTTTGTTTGGGTGTGCACTTTACTACAATATATTTGCTTTCATTTTAGCTTACCATATGTAAATGAGTTTTTAATATGTTTTTGTTCGAAAGTGTGAAAACTGGGTATCTTTGTACGCTATTATTGAACTGAATAGTGATGCTGGTTTATGTCTTCACTATGCTTAAGGTTATATCGTGCAACAGATAAGTAATTTTTTTATTATATTGTAATTCTTGACATAAATTTTGTATTTTCGTTTTATTATTTTAACTTTTTCTTAAGGTATGTGACTACCTTCGGAGCACTTTTTTTGAAATATATAAATTTTTAACTAAATAAACTTATTTTTATTTGAAATGGGGCATAGAACTAGGAATTTAAGTACAATTTCCCCAAAATTAAAAATAATTTTCGATATATTGGGAATTTTGAGTGAAAATTTAGTGAAAAATTGCAGTTACGGTAAGGCTTGTATTGAAAATTCTAATTAATATATTCAAAAAATATTTATACAGTACATAAAATATATTAATGTCTGTGCTTAGAGCTATAAAATTTGTGATACTTTTGAATAGTGTTTGAAATATGGCATTTTTTATGCAAGAACTCAATTTTTTTACAAAGCACTAATGTTATTTCTTCACAAAAAGTGCAATAAAATACATAAATATACACACAAATTAGATTATAGTCCAGACTAGAGATACACCTAAATATAAAACATTTTCTGAAAATTTCAATTCAATATCTTAAAAAGAAATCCGGTAGTAAACTTTACCGTGAAGCAAAACATTGGAAAACACAGTTTCTCAGAAAATGCATTTAAAGATTTTAATGTGGTGTAACAATTTTCCTACTAATTGTACATTTTTTAACTCACAATATTTATGGATCAAGATCTCTTTAAATTCATGTTTATCTAATTCGGACTTTTTTTAAAGCTTTTGCTGTTTTCTGGAGAGTTTTATAAACTATAACAATTGTCATTCTTAGTGAAAGTTTGATGAAAAATAGCATTTACAGAAAATTCTAATGAATGTATTGAAATGATATTTATACAGTACTTGAATTACATCTTTATATGTGTTAGGAATTAAAAGATTTGTAATACATTTGAAAGTTTTTTAATTATGCAAAATTTTATGCTAATACACGATTTTTTGAAAAAATTAATATTTTTTTGTATAAAAAAAGCAATAAAGTACATAAATATATACACAGAGATTAGATTTTGATTCATAACACAGAGATAACTAAGTAAAAGACGTTCTGAAAATTTCAATTCAATATCTTAAAAATATTTTGAGTAGGGACGTACTTCCTGTTTTGTAAACTGCATTTCCGGTTTACTAATTATGCTATAACTTTGCTTCTAAATATCGTAGAAATAAAACTAGAGTGTTTTTAGAATCTTAAATATATGGGCTATAAAATAAAAAAGTAAAATCAATTTCGAAATTTTTTTCCAAAACGACGAATTTTGGGTAGTCACATGCCTTAATTATTTTTACAATAAAATAAATTTATTTAAAAAATATATTAATTTTTCATAGAATTATAAAATAATTTAATTAATAATATATAATATAAAACATATATTATTTTTATTCTATTACTTATAAAATAATTTTTATAGATAATTATTATAATATATTTTACATATTATTATAGTATTGTATGTAATATTTTATTTATCATATATTGTATTTCATATTATAAAAACTATTTGTGTGTGTGTAGCTAATTTTTATATAAAATTTAAATTGAATTTTTATTATATATTTTTATAAATAATGTTTGTACTCGAATGCTTCTAAATACAATATACTTTGGATAATAAATAGGTTAGTTACGGTCCGTCGATTAATAATTTAGTAGTTTTAAGACATTTTTTAATGTTCAAAAGCATTATTAACTTGTTATCAAACTGGGCACTGTTCTTTTATCTTACTTCGATAATACACTTGTATAATCATAAATGTTACACACTTTCTGTATTTCGTTCTCAATTTTGGATAAAATAATTTTCCTTATTTGTAATTTTATAGAGAAAAACATTTTTACACAAACATATAGATTCACTATCCTTCTGAAACTAAATATCTTATAAAAAATATTTCAAACTATCACTTCTTCGATGAAGATGGAAAAAAAGAGAAATAAAAAAAAAAGATATTCTAATGCAACTTATAAATTACATCATTCAGTAAAACTTTTGACGTATGAAATAATAAATATCCTTCGAGGGTATTCTTCAACTACCTTTTATTTTTAATTGAAATTATCCTCTTTTGCTGCATAATGCTATAGATGTCAAAAAAAAATACATTGAAGATTACTTTGAGTTTAAATCGTCAATACTGTCGATAGAATTGCGTGTTGTTGTTTCAGATGGCATAGATTGTATATTAATAGTTATAACAGTTAAATTTAAATTACTTTCATGTCCCTTAAGACAGGCAAAAAAAAAACTAAATCATATAGCGTGTCTTCTTTCTAAAATAGCAAATACTCACTGGATACTACAGTGTTTTTTCCCCAGATATTTTAAAATGTGCTTCTCAAGTTTAAAATCTCCAAAAGTGAAAAAAAACTAACTCGCACAACGATGCAGGTGCATTCTCCAAACAAGTGGTCTTCAAACTTTTTCAACTCATGGAACCCCTAGAAGTTCAAGGTACTTTCGTGGAACCCCTAGAACTTGAATGTACTTTTTTGGAACCCCTAGAACTTGAAGGTACTTTCGTGGAACCCTTAGAACTTGAAGGTACTTTCGTGGAACCCCTAGAACTTGAAGGTACTTTCGTGGAACCCCTAGAACTTGAAGGTACTTTCGTGAAACCCCTAGAACTAGAAATTGCTTTTGTGGAACCCCATTCCATAAACATACTTCGAAGAATGTATCTCAAAATAATATTTAAACTAGATCAACATGTTATAGGTATTTTATGTAATGGCATTTATAATATTAAAAATTTCTAATCTGTTTTTAATAGAATTGAAACATTAATAATATTAACGTGTGATTTAAGTGTCAGCAACTCATGTATTAAATTTATTTAATGGGATAGAGGCTAGTATTTTTTACACAAACGGTCGAAGCCTAGTTCTAGTCAGATTAATAGGTCGCATCACATATTCCGAGTTTCACTTCATTTTATACTTTATTTTTGCAGATACTTACGTTTAGAAATATATTTCATTTAAACATAATGTTCAGAATGGCATTAAAATATTTGTAGCTGTGAGAGAAATCCTGCGAATTTTGCATGCATTTACATCCTATAATTTGGAACTGTTTTTGCTTTAATTTAGATTTTAACAACAACTCAGTAGATATATTGTTCCCTTTCCCTAATTATAAGTGTTGTTTTTCACAAATGTAAAAAGGTGCATTTCCCATTACAAAACTATTTACTTCTGTAAGGCATAGAGATAACTAACAAGTATACATTTATCTCGTGGAATTCGAAATAATAAACAAAATATTCACAATCTGGACAGATGAATATATATGTAAAGATAAACAGTTTTAATATTATTTTATTATATTATAATAAATGTTTAAAAAGAGTGTTGCAAAATAAAGGCATTATATATAAATAAAATTTTTAGTATAAGGTATCCAACTACTTGCAACAGCTTTTTTTAAAAAAAAAAATAGATATATGAGGATTTTTTGTTGTTAATTTTAGATTTGTTTAGTACATTGAAAAAAATATGCTAAAATTAAGAACATAAAACGAAATTATTACTACTAAGATGGGAAAAAATTGGTAAAAATTTACAAAAAACAACATAATCGGGGCTCATTCTGTACCAAAAGTTACGAGCAAATTTTCAATTTTTCTGTGATGCAATGCTATTCATTTTTTAAATGACCTTCAAAATAAGAGATATTTTAGTTTTTACAAAAAAACAGAGCACTTTATCTTAGTTATTATATGAAACTGCTAAAAAGAACAGTGATTATATTAACTTAAGGGCTAGTAAATTTTGTAATAAAACAGTGTTGAAAAATTAAAGTTAAGACTTCTACTATTATGCAGAACATACACACAAAAAGTTTCAGTTACTTATTTTCAAAACTTTGGGAGCAATCGCTGTTGCCGTTTGGGCATTTTCAAAAAAAATACATTTCGAGTAAAACGCTTTTAAATGTATGGCATCTTGCTTAAAGTAATGACATCTGCTTTTACTAAATCACTTGTAGTTTTTGTTCTAGTGAACAGAAAAAAATAGATTTCATATTTTTATAAAGTTAATAAAATGGTCTATAAAATAAAGACATAAAATAATTTTCAATTTTTGGCAAAATTCCTAGTTTCAGGATAGTTGGATACTTTAAATGAAATGGGGGTAGGAGGTTTAAATACTTGTATATATAGTAACTTCATAGAGATCTTGAAACCATTTTGCCTACATATTTATTTCCTCTCGAATCTTTTGTTGTGGCATGGGAACACCTGTGTATGCATTGTAGAATCTAAGGGTTCCATGGAACACAGTTTGAAGACCACTGCTCAACACGATACATTTCTACTCTACTTCAATAAAGTTTATTTAAAATAAATTTCAATGTTTACTTAACTCGCAGTTACACTTTTTGTACTTTTACTGAACTAGCCATGTTAAATAACAGTTAAATATCGTAAATATAAATCAGATAAACTTTAAAATACAGTTGTTTCACAATGGAATTGACTACGCTACGCGTATACAAACTTTACATCATAAGTAATTGTACTCTACGACATAACCAATGCAAGACAGTAACAAACGAGAGTGCTTCCCGTCACCCCGAGACCAATCACTCGCGTTTGTTCATAACACTTCATAGTGAAATTAGAAATTTTGAAATAAAATGCATACCATTTTGATTACTAGTGTGCCAAAAATATACTGTCACTTGCCATCAGTGGCACGCGTGTCACTGGTTCGCCATCCCTGCCCTAGATACTCTTGACCATGACATTTAAAAGGATAATATACATTCCTCAATTTGCAACCCTCTCACAGGATAAATTAAATCTTAATATGAAAATTTAATTGTAATTAAAATTTTTGCTCTATTGTATTTTAGTAAATACATCATACCCTCCATACTTGATAAATTAATATTAAGTATATTGATAAATTAATATGAATTAGTATATACATTACTTAAAGGTGAAATTGTTGTAATACTAAGAAATGTAGCAGCTAAATCCAAATTACACAATGAGTAAAAGCGAACAACATGCGCTACTGATAAAAATTGTATATTAATCTGGTCGCGTGATACCTAGTATTTAGCTATAAAATCCTGCAACTAGTTTAGTCCTCACATGCTGTCAGTGATGAATTTCAGCATTGGAACTATTGAAAGAGCTTAGCCATGTAAACAGCAGTTACCAACTGCGCTCAACTCTACTGATGAACTGTGCAGCTGAATAACTATAATTATTACCTGTGAAACGAGATCTAAACTGAGCTGCATAAACTTGCAGTTAATCGTCTGATCATATATTTTCAATATTGCGGAGCGTATATTAGAAATAAAACGTTTACAAAAAGTAAAATGCATGCGGGAAAATATAATTAAGGTATCCAAATACCCCAAAATCATGTTTTTTTACAAAAATTGACAATTTTTTTACGATTTATTAGATATGTTACATTATTATGGTTATTAAAGTACCAAGTTTATTATTTTCCATTCACTAAACCTAAAGCTACTAGTTTTTTAGTGAAAGCAGATGTGGCATAGTATTACACAAGATATATATGTCACACTTTAAAATTCGTTTTACTCAAAATGTGTTTTTTCGAAAACATCAAACGAAAACAGGGATTGCTCAAACATTTTTTAAAATAAGTTACTGAAATTTTATGTGTAAATTCTGTGTAACAAGGGGAAATGTTTTAAGTTTTAGTTTCTCCAATCACTGTTTTATTCAAAAAAAAATTTAAGTAGTTTATATAAATATAATCACTGTTTTCTCTTAGCAATTTATATAATAACTTATACATAAAAAGCATTCTAGTTTTTGTAAGAATAAAATATCTCTTATCCTGAAGGCCATTTTAAAAAGGAATAGCAAAATAATGCATCAAAATTGAAAAATTGAGAATTTCTTCATAAATTTTTTGTACAAAGTGGGCCCCGTTTATGTATTTTTTTTTTTTGTAAATTTTCAACAATTTTTTCCCATTTTAGCAGTAATAATTTATTTTTCCTCTCTTAATTTTAACTTTTTTTTTTCTAAATAAATGTTAAAAACACACAAAAAAAATCTCCTTATCTCCGTTTGAAAAAAAAAAACAAGTTGTCGCAAGTAGGCGTCTTAAGCAAAATATTTATAATCTCACATATATTAACGCTACAAGTAACAAACATTTTTAATCCCTTCACTACAAAGCATGTCTAACAATACAATAAAAAAAATTCTACAGCTGTGTAGCTTTATTTATAACAAAAAAAATTACTTTATTTCTTCGGGTAAGGCAATTGCCTTTCTCTTTGTATCCTGGGTCGTCTAACGACTAGCTATAGGTAGGTATTTGAATAGAAAGTAACATCATTGGGAGCCTTCATAAATTTCGGATTTTTTCATTAAGCTTTACGAGGCTTGTCTTTTATGTTTATAGTGTTTGCTTTGTGAAGATGGGGCATTTTTTCTCTCTTGTGTTACATATGTAAAAGCAATATACTGTGTAAGAAATTCGTTAAAATGGTCTGTGCACTTCACTTTTCCGTAAACAAAATTTAAATATGTTACAAAGGTAATATTGTTCAAACAAAATTTTTTTTAAATTTGACAAATGGTACAAGTTACATGACAAATGAGCATCATAATAAACATAACATAAGGAAAGAAAATGACGACAGTTAATCTTTAAATTCAAGTCAGTCTAAGGCACCCAATATTGCTACCAAATTGAAATACGAGGAAGATCATGACACTTGCAGAGGTGCAAAACGTCCATGTAATGTGGATAGAGGGCAGAAGGAGTCTGATTAGGGAATGGGAGCAGTTGCGTAGACAAAGTCATGACTAGGGATAGCAATATCGGACAAAAATTTAAATACCAGTATTCAGTATTTCTTAGAACTTGATACCGGTTTAAGTACCGGTATTAGAAATTTTAGGAAATATAAAAAGAAAACATGTGTTTTTTCTTTGTTTTACTTGCCAGTTTTATTAGAGAGTTTAAATATCACAAGAAATAATTTGTAACTTATAAATTATAACAGTTTTTTAAGGCATCACAAAAAAATAAAGGAGCATCTTATTTATTTAAATCATACAAAAGTGCAAATATTACTGTAATTTTACTTATAATTTCATCCAAATTTTCTGTTTTTCGAAATAATCTAAAATTTCTGACGGTCTTGGGTTTAAAATTTATGCTCTAAAATATGTACATTCAGTGCAATTAGATTCTTTCTTCTTTTTTCAAATCTGTATCATGTTTCGTTTTTAAATGTGTATGGAGTCCGTTTGTACTTCTTCCTGTCACTTTAATAAGTGTAGAATATTTTTTTTAGATTGTGCAATCACTTTCTTTTTATCACATAAATAATGAAACTAAACCGAAATATTATCAACTGACTTTTCATGTTCTGTAAATTTATTCTTATTCATTATTAAGGGTTATTACTTATGAGTATATATATATATATATATAATTAATTTCGCCCGTTAGTAAAACATTACAGTAACAGGTGTGGAAGGATGAAGGAAGGCAGAAGAGCTCGAATATGTTATTCCTCTTTCAACGAGAACTTAGTTAGGAGTAGTGTATTTAGTTCCGTCAGAGAAATAATTTATGTTTATATTTATGAAGATCAGATTAATAGTCTTTTATCCTGTTGTATCTCAATAAAAAAAATTAGATGATTGATTTAATGAGTTGCCTTAGAACTGTAGAACCAGCTAGGAAAAATAGAAACAAGAACTATAGAATGTGTGGAATAAAAAAGTTTCATATTTTTCACCTTCTGAAATGGCTGTAAAATTATTTCATTTAGAACATATTTTAATCATGGTGCAATAATTAACACTATAACATAAAAATAAAAACGTATATTATTTTGCTATGCTGGTGATCCCTGAACATGTAAGAAACAATTTAAAAAATTTCTTGTAAATACCGAAATACCGGTATTTAAACTTGTGAATAACGGTATTTCAAACTGTACAAATAACTCAAAATACTAGTATTCGGTATCCCTGTACTCCGGTATTGAAATCCCTAGTCATGACCAGAAATGAGAAGAAACATTGCAAAAGATTTCTTTCTTGGTCATTCGTGTACTTCCTAAATCCATTGAAACCATGGTTTGTTTCGTTTCTGAAAGTGAGTTCCAGGGAAAAGTAGGATTTTTTTTTAAAGCTTTCCTAAAATTGAATTGATGAGGGCGGAGGGAAGACTGGAATGTGATGTTTGGGACACTGGGGCTCCTTTCCTCGTGGAAGAGTCATGTCTCGAGTATGAGAGGAGAACCATTCACAGGGCCTTGTCCTGCGCCCGGGCCCAGATGCTTTGAATGTACCAGTACACTAAGTAAAACGCGACAACGAACGTGACATGATAGACGGATTGTCTCGCAATCAACGTGAATTTTTTGCGGATGGTACTATAGAAATCGTAATACACTAACCTCCAAAAGTTAAGGAACAACCGGGTTTTTGAGCCTTTTGAGCAAATGAATGAATGTAGAAACACCAAATTTGGATGACATGTGCACAACAAAGTTATGTATTGACTAGAAGATAGAAGTTTACATAACAAAAATTCCAAAATGATTTAGAACAAAAAAAGACAATCGCGCTGAAAAAGTCCATTCTTGAAAAAAATTATAATCACAGTTTTAGATGATAAAATGCAGGGATATTCTCACCCCTAGCATGAATGCATTGGCGGCATCGAATTTCTATGCTGTCAATTAAGCGAAATGGGAAGCGAAGATGGATCATGGAGTTAACTTTGTTCGAACTCTCCTAAGGACCTTGAAGGAGGACTTGTAGCAGCAACCTGTCTATCAAGATAGTTCCAAAGATGCTCTATCGGATTTAAGTTCTGGAAATCGAGCTGACCAATCTCTTCTCTACGAACTAAGACCCTCAAGATATTTATCAACAATTACAGGTCGGTGAGGTCGGGCATTATCATCCATCAGTATAAAGTTATTGCCAATTTCACCGAAATACGTGCGGACATAAGGATCAAGGATCTCACCCCAAAATCTGACACCAGTCAGAAGTTCTCCCTGGAACACATGCAGGTCAGCGTGACCACCGAATGCGATCCCTGCCCAAATCATTATTCCACCACCTCCGTAACTGTGTCTTTTAACAGTGTTGGATTGAAAATGTCTGGTGCTTCGTTCTCTCCAGATAAGCAGGCGTCCTGGATCGCTCTCCAGTGTGAATCTGGACTCGTCTGTAAAGAGTACAGAAGCCCATCGCTGTCTGGTTCAGGAAACGTGTTCTCTTGCCCAAGATAAGCGGGCCCTTATCGGTCGTTTGTTGAAGGGTACCTACACAACTGGTCGCTTTGCATAGATCCCTGTGAAGACGCCTTTGCACCGTACTAGCGGATATTCTTCTCTCTGATGCTACAGAGTGGTCTGCAACAAGTTTCTGCACATAAATCCTTCTTCTCCTTCGGGCCGAAACAGCGATAAAACGGTCTCCTGCAGTTGTTGTAGCTGATGGTCGACCGGGAACATGTCTTCTGGACACAGATGTTTCGGTTTGATATTATTTCCAGAGACGGTGGAACACATTACGAGACACATTAAGACGTTTAGCAGCATCAGCCTTTAATAAAACCTTTTCCATCCATCCGACCACCTTCCACCTTAACGAATCGGGCAAACGGCTTCTCTCAACCATTGCGTGACTCCATTGCCTATTGTCAACAAATCTGCAAACAAAAGTTGTAAATCAACAAAAGTTACACGCTTAATTATGAAAACCTGATATATGCATATTTTCTCTCACTCATATATCTGTTCTTTCCTATTAAAAAAATTGGCAGTTATTGTTTTTTGCATAAATTTGTATAAAGTTCGTTTTTATCATTTATATAAACTATAAATTTTACGGTTACTGTCATTTTTTTACAGTGAGCTTCAAAAAACATGTTCCTTACCTTTTGGAGGTCAGTATATTAGGCTGAGTTGAAAATTTATCCTTGATACTCTACATGTGTTTTTCAGTATGCGCTACACCGTTTTTTCTGTGAGACGAACATATTTTCTATGGGTGGTCAGAAAAGGTATATGGAAAAGCGACCATTCACAAAGCCTGTCGGTTATTGGACAATAAATAATCAACCTGTGCACTGAAAAGTCACTGTCTCATTCCTATCCTCACAACACGCTTTGACCTAACGTGCAATCCCCCTTTCCGATAACGCATTCTCACAACGGGCTTTACCTAATGTCTGATAGTATTCAGATGCATTTTTGCCACGGAAAGCTAAATTCTTAACCACAATCTCTGCTCAACTTTTGTAAAACTGATGTAGAAATGAAACTTTACATAAATCGCAGCACAACAATAAACCCCTCTAAATGGATCGATTGTTTTATGCCCAGTACGCATCGACAACAACGGAAATTCACAGCTCCACCGACCTATTTGCTCATGTCGAATATTTTGCAAATTTCTGAACTTTGTTGTCAATACTTTGTTTACAACACTTGAAAACTCAGCGTCTTCTCGACATAGGCAAAGTTCCATTTTTGACCTATAGGTCAAAAATCAGATTTCCATTTTGCAGCATTATATTTGTTTTCTTCAAAATGTCTATGCGGTTTTAGATAACAAAATGTAAATGAAGATACCTTTATAAAAAATGACAGTAAATAAATGTACAAAAGGATACATACTATACTTTTTTTTATGTGTGCAATAGTTATATGCATATTGATTGCTTTAATTTGCATCGTGTGTAATTTTTATAACTCATTTTATTGAAAATTTAGTTGAAGAACAGAAATCCTATTTGTTAGTCGCATAGCAATTAGAAGTAACATGTATTTACATTTAAATGAGTAATTAAAAATACCCATATAAATCCCAAAAATCTAATTTACTCTGGTTTGTAAAAGTGAACAGAAAAAAAATTAGTGAATTTTTCAGAAGTTAATGAGTTGTTTTCAATAAGAAAACATGTTACAAAGAAAACTTGATTACTTTAATTATCTAACCACAAATTCGACCTCTCTCTTTCTTAATTTATACACAATTAAAAAAACGACAGCTAAAAAGATGTAGTTTTAGCACCACTCTGTGTGGTTTTGATTTGGCCTAGCTTCTCAAGGAATAAAAAGCTGTTGTATCCTAGTGTGAGATTTTGATGCTTAGTGGTCAGTGTGCCCCGAATTGGAGCACTAGTGCCTCTGAAAATCCGAGGCCATGGTAGTGAAGTGGTCAAGGTAACCAACTCGCGGCTGGCTATCATGAATTCAAGCCTAGTACCACTGAAATTCACCTTACAGTGAGAAGTGATTCACGCTAAATCTGTCAAGGATCAAATTCTCCCGTTCGAGTGGTGTGGAAGAAAGAAGAGGGAGAACCTCTCAGGTGCCATACTCGTCACTTGACGTTGGTTCAAATTTACGAGGACCCGTCGCCAAAATGCTCTAGTGTTGCTTAATATCGCGAAGTTACTATTTACTCCCTCGCCACTGAAAATCCACCTTGTAGAGAGGCTGATCCTCTTCAAATCCAATGAGACTCAGTTCTTCCGTTGGTGTGGTTTGATAATTTAGATGACCCTCTTCTTGTAGTAGAATGCGGTGACAATAAACACTCTCTCGTCCTCAACGATTTCGATTATTGTTGAAACTTCTGCAGAAAATGACACACAAAGACAACGTCTGCATGATGAATTATCGTGGAGATCAGTAGGGAGATGGGAGGCAATCTAATACCAAGTAGAGGTAGCAAGACGACTCAATGCGTCTCAAAATGTGATTTCCAGATTACGAACCCCGTTCCAAGAGGCAAGAACAATATCCATATGAACAATTATAAAACCGTTAGCTTTTTGACTTTCATTGCAATGCGCAACAGGGATTCAAACGCTATTGAATTTGCAAGTGAGCTAGCTCTCCACTGGTGCATTGATGTTCAAAATTAAGAAATTTTTTAGATTTTGTCGATTATTAGATTTGAATGAAATTTAGAATGTTTATAAGCTGATATAATGAAAAGAAAATTACCATTCAACAGTTAAAATACCCACGCAAGATCATGCGTGAAATTTATCATAGTCAAAAAATATGAAAGCAGTTGCTGAATAAAGCAAAAAAAAGTTAACAGAGGGTATGACCCTTCTTTCCGATAAACAGGCATCGCACCATGATTTTATGCCTTGAACACAGGTGCTGAAAGCGAGAGAGACAGTTTGCCAAAAATACTCATAAATTGTTCCCTTAATTGCGGTATAAAATCACGGTGTGGTGCCTGTTCATCTGAAAAAGAGGACCGTATCAAAACTATTACCCCGAGAGAGAGTGCGCACTTGATACTAACTTTAATGGTTATATGAATCCTTTTCCTTTAATTATTTTTATTGCACTTGGTAAAAATCATAATTCCGGAGAATAATTTAACTAAAACAATGTATACCTACTGACTTTTTAAGAACGTTTCAATTGTTCTCTGATAATTTGAGAAAAAATATTAAACTGAACAAAAAGAAGTTTCAAATGTGCGTGAGTTTAATAAAGGACACAAACAACATAAGCCTTTCTCTAGCATTACAGAAATGTTATCTTCAAGCGAAAAAGACATATTTTGTTCACGTTATTGTAATTTTGTTCTTTGATTATCGACAAATAGCATGTCGAACATTTCTTGCTTGTGTCTTTTTGACAGGATAAATTGTGTTTTGTGGTACTCTTTTGGCTTCGTATTTTCCTTGGAGGACTTCTTTAGGTAGCATTTGAAAATTTTCATTCCAGGTCAAACGTTTCCTGTTCATGGCTTTTCTCAAATTAACTTTCGCTATTATGTTTAATAGTCATTATTTCTGGAGGTTCTTCTGTTGATTGGTTAGTCTCAAATTTCTTCAATAGAGATCCCAGATGCACATTAATTTTTTTTGTATATTCTGCTCATATAATTTTAAAAACCACACTAACACTACAACACAATAATCAAAACCATGTTGCTCACGGGCAGGTTCATAGAAAATTTGTTTGAAACAAAAATGTTCACGCGGGGAACTCAGTTAAACCAAGTACCTTAAAATTGTAAAAATAATTTTTTTAAAAAAATAAAAAAAACGCTTGCAATATTTAAAAAACTGAGAGAATTGTGTAAAAACTGTTCAGTTCCCATGAGAACGGTCTTATAAAAGGATATTGCCAAGGTAATTGGTAACAAATAAACAAGTTTCCCGAATTAACGGTTTCGTGAGCTTCTAGTGACTTGGCGCCCTGCGCGCCTACTCCCGGGTTATATTCATTTACTGTTTTCATATATTCCGACTTCGAAGAGTATTACGCTTGATCGTGTGCGTGTATTTTAACTGTTGTATGTGAGTGGTAATTATTTATCGCTTTATATCAGCCTTATATATATATACCAACGTTCATTAAAATCTGTCGAATAGCTGTAGAGATAATCGACGCAATCTAAATATTCCTTTAATTTTGTACATGAATATACTTTAGATTCGTGGTTTATTTTTTACTGAAGGTTTCATTCCAAGTATTGGTTAGGTACCAGGAAAATAGTGTTCAGCATTCCCCACTAAATTCATGTCACAAGAGATCCCGCCTGACGGTAGGCGGATTGCATGATCCCTAAACAAGGTCTTGGATTATTCTGATTTTGTAAATGGATATACAATGGCGGTTACCTGTGGTTCTAACAATTTATTTATATTTGTAGGTTGGTACTCCCAATAGCGTCTATTTGAACGAGTGCTTGCAATTGATAGCGTAGTAATTTCTTATACAGAAGGTGCAGGAATGAAAGCAGCTGTCTTTCTGCTTTTCTAGGAAATGCCCATAATAGCGTCTTTTTGAACGAGTGCTTGTAATTGATAGCTTAGTAATCTCTTATGCAGAAGGTGCAATAATGAAAGGGCTCTCTTTCAGCTTTTCTATGAAATGCCCATGATAGTGTCTTTTAGAACGAGTGCTTGTAATTGATGCGTAGTTACCTCTTATGCAGAAGGTGCAGGAATGAAAGCGGCTCTCTTTCTGCTTTTCTATGAAATGCCCATAATAGCGTCTTTTGAACGAGTGCTAGTATTTGATAGCGTAGTAATCTTTTACGCAGAAGGTGCAGGAATGAAAGCAGCTCTCTTTCAGCTTTTCTATGAAATACCCATAATTGTAATTAAAATTATTTACTAGCACTTGTTGCTGACCCTTCAAACCAGAACTGGGTAAAATACTTTCGCAAAAAATAAACTCCATATATGGCTTGATCTGCATTCAAGAAGTATTTCTCTATTTTTTCGAGTATAATCTCCTCATATAATCCTATTTTTTTAAATTTCATTACTAGTTTACTCTCTCCCTTTCTATATTTATTTTTATTTATGTGTGTGTATATCTTGTGTTCAAATTTTTATTCATTAATAAAATACTTTCTATTCATCTATTCAAGTTCTCAATTGCATTTTTTTTAAACTTGTAGTAGATGGCACTTGGTGTCAATACAGTTTTTCAAATATTAATTCATTAATTAAATTAGAAATAAATAAATGATAAACACATAAAAATAGTAATCCAACAGCATACATGAAAGGAAATCGTTTGTTGTGTACCTGTAGCTCAATGAAATTCTAATCCAAAGGTTGTGGGCTCGAGTCTCACCTAGGATGGCCTACTTTTTGAGAATGTGATTTAATTTTCACTACTTTACTATATTATTTTAATAGAATAGTTAAATTTAATGAGTGAATAAATAGTAACGAACAAAACAAATTGTGCAAAACCATACACAGAATGGAAAATTGAAAAGATTGCTTTCTATTTTACCAATTAATATTGTGATTCTGCCATATGTATATACATACATATTTATATAAATTGTAATTATATTTAAAAAAACTAAGTAAAAATGTTTTTCCTAAGTAGGTATTGACTTATTTTTTTTTAAATATTTGTTTCTTTTTAGCCGCATGGCGCTTAATAAGTGACCGAGGTAGCATAGTGGCTAGGGTTATAAGCTCATGGTTGGCGTGTCATGAGTTTGAGTAGGAGCACCACGGAGAAGGTGTTTTTAAGGCCTGAATACTTATGTGAAGGCTGCGTTAGAACGATATGATGTTCATTAAGCAGTAACCTTGAAAGTTCCGATACTAAGTTTGAGAGAATGTGAGGGAGTGTGTGGTGCGTATTTGCGCATCGTGAAACGTTGTTCTCTCATTACGTCGATTTAAAGGTTCCATATTTCCCGCCTTCAAAAGTGACACGTGACGCATAATCACTTCTGTTTGGACCAGTGCTACTCAAACTTACAATGCTTTGCGACCCAATATTCAATTAGTTTTCATCTCGCACTTCCCTTCCATACAATAACAATGTATTGAATTCAATGGCACTATACTTTGAAGCAAAAGCTACAATACGACTTTAACTTCTTAAGAGTCACCGGCGTATATAAACGTCTCACTCAGTTAAAGTGCCGATTGCCCCGAACGTATATATACGTCTTTCCAAAGCTCGATTTTTTCTGTGCACTGCTATGCATAAAAAATTTCGAAAGCTTTGGAATGCAATAAAATGACCTTGACAGTGTATGTGTGTGTGTGTGTTTTTGAAGGATTTACTTATTCCAGAGAATTCGTATATTGCGAATTGCCCCCCCTCAATGCATCAGATACCCGCGTCTACGTGGAAAACCGTGGAATTGGGGAGCGAATCGCGTAACTTTAAATCGGCTGTAAAGTAGTTATATTTAAACCATACAAATTATCAAAATAAGTGTTAATTTGCCAATCTTATGGGGTTACTGGTAATTGTAAAACTTGTTCTAAACTTAGTATTGTTGAATGAGAATTGTAAAATATATGAAGCAGTAGTGATACATTTATAAGTGTATTATGTCATTCAAAATGTGTATTTTATTTTTTATTATGTCAGAATGTATTTTGTTTGTTAGTTTCAGTAAAGAAATAAATTTTTTAAGATAATGTTTTTTTTCTTTCAATTTTTAATATACTCGCGCCCTTTTCTTTAAGTTATCACACCCTCCTAGGAAAGCGCGCCCCACAGTTTGAGAAAAACACTGGTTTGGACGAAACCAGAATCACTGTTTGGTCCTCATTACCCCTCGGTTTTTTTCATAAATAAGAGAATATTTTGCGAATCTTGCCAAAATAGGAATATTGAAACGATAAAATCATCCAAACTCGGTTGCACAATTACTAAGCTCTACATTTGCTATCTAGGAGTACACGCGCACGTTGCAGTACCAAATAGACATCGTCGCGAATTAGAAATTGACATTCTTTCGAACGAGTCGTGGATTCGAATCCTTTATACAGTAGAACATCGTTTATCGGAATCAGTTGGGACGGACCGGACACCGTTTGGATACGCGATTGTACGGATAACCGAATGCGGTCAATGCAGTATATGAAACGGACACTATACGAATATTGAAAGTACTCACATGCGGGAAACGTGCTTGAAGAAAAAGCAAAATGTCGTAATTTTACCTTTATTGTTGAAAATAATTACTTATATTTTGCTGTACCATTGTACACTTTCGTTTTTTCGACGCAAGGTATCTGATTCTCTTCAGCAGCAGTAGTTGAGTAAGACAGTACTCTGTGTGTTATTTGTACCACTCCATATTTCTCTCTAACGCAGAAACGCGTCAGCATTAATGGATCCTTGCTACTTTCATTGTTGTTGTCCTCGTCTTCATCCGTTTCATCGTCGACAGTGACGGATTCTTCTTGCACGGAAGTCACAATCTCGTCATCATTTAGCATTTGAAATCCTTTGTCTTCTACTTCGCATGCCATCCAGGTTTCTACATCAACAAAACTCAACAAAAGAGCATGTATACATCCCCTCTCTTGGAAACAGACTGACCTAATATTCCGCGCAGATGTTCATGAAATCACACAACTGAAATTCCACAAATTTCTTCACCTTGGATTTTTCCGTCACTTTTGACCTCACGCGAAACAACTGCTAAGCTTTTTACTGTTCGAAAACGTATCCGGATTTGGGTTCGGATATATACGTTTTGGATAATAAACGTTCGGATAAACGACGTTCTACTGTATAGTGCCATTCAAAGTCGCACGATTACACAAAACGAGGGCTTTCGGGGAGGTATCTCATTAATTTGATGAGGAATGAACCTTAGCTGGCACCGGTCTTCAAATTTTTGCACCACGCTAAATGGAGGACGTTGAGCCTTTAGATATTTAACATGCGTCAGCCCTCAAAACGGAGGGCCTTCAGCGGCACTAGGGCTCGGAATAATGACACACTGGACATGAGTTCATGCCCATGACCACTAGGCTTCTATGGTCCCTGTATCTTGAGCCTTAGAACTCGAGGAATTATTTGTTATCGCTATATTTTTTATCAATCAACTAATCAATTGTTTAGTGTTTAAGTAAATAAAAGTTTTTAGAGCAAAAGTTTTGTTGGCATTTTCATATTTGACATTCTTAATCAACAGAGCTGTAGTCTCTTTTAAACGTGACTTTTACACAAAGTTTTGAATCTGGTTTATCACCACAACGAGACTACCTCATATTTTAACATGGGCAATCGCTTGCACATCGACAACATAATTTTATTTTTAGAAGAATCAATTTTATTCGTGGTGATCTCCAGGAATTTGAGCTGGGAACCCCCTGTAAGTATAGTCGAACTTATACCCACCACCGTTCCTTTTTTTTCACGACGTTTTGGAAGGGCAATTACTGATCATTGTATGGAAGCTATGTTCTCCTTTTACGAACCAGAATGGATTAATTTACCAGTAACTCAAGCCCTAACATACATACCGAGGTATCTGAGAGCAATTATGGATGAAGTACCCGAAGGAAGTTATCTTACTTATTTCTACTTCGTGTCTTTTGTTTGCCACTTATGTGCCAAGGCGATCGGACTTGACCGATCTGAGATTATACCACAGGCACTTATGGAAGCTGTAAATATTTTATATCTTAGATGCAATACTCGTAACCATTTCGAAAACCTCATTCAAGCTGCTTTTGACTACAGTTCCCAACATAGAGAAAAAAATTCAGAATGTGAGGTATCTAAATAACACAAATATATTTTTACTTACAGGAATATGTGTACTATATTTATATGTTCTATATTTATATTCTCTATTAGTCTATGTATTATATATGAAATAAAATGTACGGAAGTTTATTCCCACAGTTACCAAATAGGATTTTGTGTCTTTCTAAACAATTATTATAGATAATTTTTTGATTATAAGCATATTAAACCCGTAAGTGAACATTTACACATTGTGCTGAGCTGGTGTCCGTTTAGTCCAGACGTGTGTACTCATCCTTTCAAAGGAGGAATTTTCGTATTGTGCTAGTCTGTTTAAAACTAGTCACACGGCTTTGGAATGCAATAAAATGACTTTGTCAGTACTTCTAAAGAATTCTTTTATTTCGGAGAAAAGGTGGGGAACAATTTTAAAGAGCATATTCCAGGAATGATGAAAATCATAGCTAAGCAGTTTTTCTTGTTTTTTCGTTTGAGTGTGCACTTTTCTACAATATATTTGCTCTCATTTTAGCTTACCATATGTAAATGAGAATTTAATTTGTTTTTGTTCGAAAGTGTGAAAACTGGGTATCTTTGTACGCTATTATTGAACTGAATAGTGATGCTGGTTTATGTCTTCACTATGCTTAAGGTTATAGCGTGCATCAGATAAAAGTAATTTTTTTACTATATTGTAATTCTTGACATTAAATTTTGTATTTTCGTTTTTTTATTTTAATTTTTCTTTAGGTATGTGACTTTCTTCGGAGAACTTTTTTTGAAATATATAAATTTTCAACTAAATAAACTTATTTTTATTTGAAATGGAGCATAGATTTAGGAATTCAAGTACAATTTCCACAAAATTAAATATTTTTCGATATATTGGGAATTTTGAGTGAAATTTTAGTGAAAAATATCAGTTACGGTAAGGCTTGTATTGAAAATTCTAATTACTATGTTCGAATAATATTTATACAATACATAAACAAAGCCATTATCCGTGCTTAGAGGTATAAAATTTTGAACACTTTTGAAAAGTTTTTGAAATATGGCATTTTTTATGCAAGAACTCAATTTTTTACAAAAAACTAATGTTATTTTCTCACATAAAGTGCAATAAAATACATAAATATATACACAGAAGTCAGATTACAGTCTCGACTGGAGATAAAACTAAATAAAACATTTTCTGAAAATTTTAATTCAATATCTTAAAAAGAAATCCCTTTCTGAACTTTACCTTGAAGCAAAAAATTGAAAAACAGAAAATGCATTTAAAGATCTTAATATGGTATAAAAAATTCTCTACTAGTTGTACATTTTTTAATCTCACAATATTTATGGGTCAAGAACTCTTTAGCTTCTCATGTTAATCTAATTTGGACTTTTTTTAAACTTTTGATGTTTTCTGGAGAGTTTTATAGACAATAACAATGGTCACTTTTAGTGAAATTTTGATGAAAAATTGAATTTACAGAAAATTCTAATGAATGTATTTAAATGTTTATACAGTACATGAATAACATTTTTCTATGTGTAAGAAATTAAAAGATTTGTTATACTTTTGGAAGTTTTTTAAGTATGCCAAATTTTATGCAAAAGGACGATTTCTTAAAAAAATTAATGATCTTTTTCCATAAAAAAGCAATAAAGTTCATAAATATGTACACAGAGATTAGATTTTGATTCATAACACAGATATAACTAAATAAAACATGTTCTGAAAATTTCAATTGAATATCTTACAAATATTTTGAGTAGGGATGTACTTCCGGTTTTGTAAACTCTATTTCCGATTTAATAATTGCTATAACTTTGTTTGCAAATAACGTAGAAATAAAACTAGAGTGTTTTTAGAATCTTAAATATATGGCCTATAAAATAAGAGTAAAATCAATTTCGAAAATTTTTTCCAAAACGGCGAATTTTGGGTAGTTACATGCCTTAATTATTTTTACAATAAAATAAATTTATTTAAAAAATATATTATTTTTTCATAGAATTATAAAATAATTTAATTAATATATAATATAAAACATATATTTATACTATTACTTATAAAATAATTTTTATTGATAACTATTTAAATATATTTTACGTATTATTATAGTATTGTATGTAATATTTTATTTATCATATATTGCATTTCATATTATAAAAAATATTTGTGTGTGTAGCTAATTTTTATATAAAACTTAAATTGAATTTTTATTATAATATATTTTTATAAATGTTTGTACTCGAATGCTTCTAAATACAATATACTTTGGATAATAAATAGTTTAGTTACGGTCCGTCGATTAATAAGTTAGTAGTTTTAAGACATTTTTTAAGGTTCAAAAGCTTTATTAACTTGTTATCAAACTGGGCACTGTTCTTTTATCTTACTTCGATAATACACTTGTATAATAATAAATGATACACACTTTCTGTATTTTGTTCTCAATTTTGGATTAAATAATTTTCCTTATTTGTAATTTTATAGAGAAAAACATTTTCACACAAACATATAGATTCACTATCCTTCTGAAACTAAATATCTTATAAAAAATATTTCAAACTATCACTTCTTCGACGAAGATGGAAAAAAAGAGAAATAAAAAAAAGATATTCTAATGTAACTTATAAATGACATTCAGTAACACTTTTGACGTATGAAATAATAAATATCCTTCGAGGGTATTCTTAAACTACCTTTTTTTTTAAAATTGAAATTACCCCCTTTTGCTACATAATGCTATAAATGACAAAAAAAAATATATTGAAGATTACTTTGAGTTTAAATCGTCAACACTTTCGATAGAATTGCGTGTTGTTGTTTCAGATGGCATAGATTGTATATTAATAGTTATAACAGTTAAATTTAGATTACTTTAATGTCCCTTAAGACAGGCAAAAAAAAAACTAAATCATATAGCGTGTCTTCTTTCTAAAATAGCAAATACTCACTGGATACTACAGTGTTTTTTCCCCAGATATTTTAAAATGTGCTTCTCAAGTTTAAAATCTCCAAAAGTGAAAAAAAACTAACTCGCACAACGATGCAGGTGCATTCTCCAAACAAGTGGTCTTCAAACTTTTTCAACTCATGGAACCCCTAGAAGTTCAAGGTACTTTCGTGGAACCCCTAGAACTTGAATGTACTTTTTTGGAACCCCTAGAATTTGAAGGTACTTTCGTGGAACCCCTAGAACTTGAAGGTACTTTCTTGGAACCCCTAGAACTTGAAGGTACTTTCGGGGAACCCCTAGAACTATTGAACCCTTATGGAACCAAATTCCATACACATGCTTCGAAGAATCCATCTCAAAATAATATTTAAAATAGTTCAAAATGTTATAGGTACTTTATGTATAAAAGCATTTATAATATTAAAAATTTCTAATCTGTTTTTAATAGAATTTACAAATTAATAATATTAACTTGTGATTTAAGTATCACCTACTCGTGTATTAAATTTATTTAATGGGATATAGGGTAGTATTTTTTACACAAACTGTCGAAGTCTAGGTCTATTCAGATTAATAGGTCGCATCACATATTCTGTTTTTCCCTTCATTTTATACTTTATTTTTGCAGATATTTGCGTTTAGAAATATAATTCACTTAAACACAATGTTCGGAATGGCATTAAAATATGTGTAGCTGTGAGTGAAATCCTGCGAATTTTGCATGCCCTTACTACCTAAAATTTGAAACTGTTTTTGCTATAATTTAGATTTTAACAACAACTCAGTAGATATATTGTTCCCTTTCCCTAATTATAAATGTTGTTTTTCACAAATGTAAAAATGTGCATTTCCCATTACAAAACTATTTACTTTTGTAAGGCATAGAGCTAACTAACAAGTATACATTTATCTCGTGGAATTCAAAATAACAAACAATAAAATATTCATATCCTAGACAGAAGAATGTATATGTAAAGATAAACAGTTTTAATATTTTATTTTATTATAATAAATGTTTAAAAAGAGTGTTGCAAAATAAAGGCATTATATATAAATAAAATTTTCAGTTTAAGGTATCCAACTACTTGCGACTGCTTTTTTTTTTTTTTTTAAGGGGACACGGTACGATTCAATTGACGAAAATCGGTCAAAAAATCAAAAAAAAAATTTTTAGCCTAAATTATTCCTTATACATTTCTCTATTATCTCACAAAATTTCAGAGCTCTAATTTAAAAAATTCCAAAGTTATGATAACTAATATGCTCGTCAGAATTTACATTTTGACATTATTTTGCTCTAAAAGACGCACTTTTCATTTTCTAGCCAATTTAATTAATTCTATCACAGTTAAGCTGTTTTGAAATAAAGTGAAGAGATTGTAATCCATTCAAATTGTTTGTTTACATTTGCTGAGCTATACTGCGTTCTTTATTCTGCTAATTTTTATTTGATATTTTTGAAATATTTAGTTTCGGTTTACCAAAAAAAGTCTTTTTCAAGACTAATTATTTTATCGTTATCAGTTTAACAGTTTTTTTATATATTTAAACGTATTCTATTACAGCATTTTAATAGTTAAACATGCCTCGCACGAAGAGGAAAAACAAATCAAGTAAATTGAGTATTCAAAAGCGATGGTGCACTGAAACAAAAACTGAAAGCAATATGGACATTTCAGAGCACAATTCAAATGTTGCTCAACGCTCAAGTGGTGATAGAATTTTAAAAAAATGAAAGAATTTCTATGCAAGAGAAAAGTGTACTAGAACAAGAAAATATTGCTGATACCTATGATGGACCAAGTTATATAATTGTTGACAAAAATGCCTTGTGTGATATTTTCAAGTATACTTTTTGTGGTATCTGCAACCAGTCAACTTTAAAACTTGAATTTGGACCTAAATATGGGTTGTCGCATCAATTGAAACTGGTATGCGAAACATGTTCTGAGCAAAAATGGAATGCTTTACATCTCCAAGACTTGAAAAAAAATCAAATACATCTACACCTTTTGATGTGAATGTTCGTGCTGTTCAAGTATTTCTTGCAATCAGTGGGGGTCATGCGTCGGTTGAAAAATTTTTCATGTTTCTCAATATGCCTTTGATGTCGAGTAAAACTTTTAATGAAATTAAATGTGCTACATTAACTCAGTGTACTCTCTTGCTTCCCAAACTGTGTTGAACTATGTACATAACAGTGTTCAAAATGCATACAGAAAATTGAATCAAAATGGGTCAAATAGAGTTACTGATATTGCTGTTTCTTTTGATGGGACATGATTGACCCGAGGACACACATCCCAAATTGGTGTTGGCTGTGTAGTCGACACTTTAACAGGATATGTTATTGACTATGAAATTATGAGCAAGTACTGTCCAACATGTATAAGTGCGAAAAATGAATTAGGCGAAGTTACAGCTGAATACGATGTTTGGTATTCTGGCCACAAAAATTCCTGCCAGATTAACCACGTTGGGACATCAGGAGCAATGGAAATGAAAGCTGCAGCTAAAATTTGGTCTCGATCAGAAGCATGTGGTTTCCGTTACACAACATTGTTATCTGATGGTGATGCTAAAACTCATAAACTCTTAAATAGCCTAAAAATATATGGACCAGATGTTGAAATTTTGAAAGAAGAGTGTATTAATCACGTTAGTAAAAGGTTAGGCACCAGCTTACGCAATCTTGTGAAAGATTGGAGAGCTAAAGGTATCACTTTAGGAGGAAAATCTTATGGCAGCCTAAAAGAAACAACGATAAAAAAACTAACGCAGTATTATCAGAAAGCTATTCTGGAAAATAAAGGAGATATTCAGGGCATGAAAAAATCTATATATGCAACGCTTTATCACAGTATCTAGACAGATAAAAATCCAATGCACATGAAATGTCCTCCTGGCAAAGATTCGTGGTGTTTTTATCGAAGAGCCTTAGCTAAAGGTGAAAAACCTGCACCACATAAATTTAATATTGGAACACCAATAAATCCAGATTACTTGACAAAAATTGTTCCAATATATCAAAGGTTAGCTTCTGATAGTCTTTTGAAAGGATGTGCCAGATGTCTGACTCAGAACAGCAACGAGAGTCTGCATAGCGTGATTTGGAGTAAGTGCTCTAAAGAAACTTCAGCGAAAACACGACGTGTAAATATAGCTGTTTCTGAGGCAGTATCAGAATATAACTTTGGTACTTTGAAAGCCTTAAAAGAAATACAAAAGGCAGCTAATTTGGATCTTGGTGAAGAAGCAGTAAAAATTGCTGCCACACGTGATTACAGACGTAAAAAAGAAAGAAATCGCCAAAATAATCTTGCTTTTCGCATAGCTCGTCGAAAAGTAAAACTAACCAATATGCGAAAAGAAAAATATTCAAAGAAAAAAGAAGGGATTACATATAGTCCTGGGTTATTTTAAACATAAATGGTAAAAAAAAAAATATGAAGATATAAACTAGAATTATTTTAAAATCATCGTAAAATGGGTTCGCATGTTATTTATCGCAATTTTTTAAAAATGTAAGGTACTGAAAATTTTAAATTTTAAACATAAAAAATAATAATTTTTATATAATAACTTTATAAAACTTTTATCATGTGCATGTAGTATATACAGTATTTTTTTAGTAATTTTATTGCACTTATATATATCTTTTTACAGTAAATAAAAACTTTAAATTGATTTATCTCAGAAAAAAAAAACGTTTGTTTTCTTTCATTTAAAATGCTAAGGCTTTTTTCTATTGCATGAAATGTTTTGAATTTTTTTTTACAGATTGCTATTAATATATATAACAAAGGTTGGTATGCATTTTTGAATCGAAGCAATACATATGTTTTTAAAAATATTTGAACTTAGAATTTACATGTTTTTTAAAGATTTTTTCACAATAATTCATAAAAAAACTTGTTTAGGAATTTGAATCATGTTATCCCCAAACCCATACCAACTTTTGTTGTAGATGGTGTGACAAATATGTAAATCAAATTTCCTGTGTGTACGTCAATTATTGTACGAGGAGTAGCGTTTTAAAATTACCTCAAAAAGTTTTAAATTTTTCTTAAAAAAATTAAATGGATTGCTTTTTGTGATATTTTGAGCAAATATTCTGTCTTACGTATTGCATATACATAGGTTACAAGGAAAAAAATTGTGAAAACCATAAAATAAAAGATTTTTGTTTAAATCATACCGCGTCCCCTAAAAATGGAAATATTTTTATTTTTTATTTTTTGTTGTGAATTATAGATTTGTTTAGTACATTGAAAAAAATATGCTAAAATTAAGAACATAAAACAAAATTATTACTACTAAGAAGGGAAAAAGTGGGTAAAAATTTACAAAAAATAACATAATCGGGGCGGGGCTCATTCTGTACCAAAAGTTACGAGCAAATTTTAATTTTTTAATTCTTATGTGTTGCAATGCTATTAATTTTTGAAATGACCTTCAAGATAAGAGATATTTTAGTTTTTACAAAAAAACAGAGCACTTTATCTTAGTTATTATATGAAACTGCTAAAAAGAACAGTGATTATATTAACTTAAGGCACTGTAAATTTTGTAATAAAACAGTGTTGATAAATCTGAAAGTTAAAACACTTCTACTATTATGCAGAAAATACACACAAAAAGTTTCAGTTACGTATTTTCAAAACTTTGGGAGCAATCGCTGTTCCCGTTTGGGCATTTTCAAAAAAAAAATACATCTCGTGTAAAACGCGTTTAAATGTATGATATCTTGCTTAAAGTAATGACATCTGCTTTTACTAAATCACTTGAAGTTTTTGTTCTAGTGAACAGAAAATAATAGATTTCATATTTTTATAAAGTTAATAAAATGGTCTATAAAATAAAGACATAAAATAATTTTCAATTTTTGGCAAAATTGCTAGTTTCAGGATAGTTGGATACTTTAAATGAAATGGGGGGGGGGAGGAGGTTTAAATACTTGCATATATAGTAACTTCATAGAGATCTTGAAACCATTTTGCATACATATTTATTTCTTCTGGAATCTTTTGTTGTGGCATGGGAACACCTGTGTATGCCTTGTAGAATCTAAGGGTTCCATGGAACACAGTTTGAAGACCACTGCTCAACACGATACATTTCTACTCTACTTCAATAAAGTTTATTTAAAATAAATTTCAATGTTTCCTTTTCTTTTTGTATCAAACAATCGCAATTTAATAAAATTATAAAAAAACTGTAATTTATAATTATATTTTCAAATATTTCAATTTTTTATTAAGTGTTCGTGTGGCACCTTTACAACTCCACTGTGGCACGCGTGCCTCGGCTTAGCTACTCCTGGCTTAATGGGCCAACGATTTCAATGTGACGATGGCGTAGATGCTGCAGTTCCGAAATGGTTCCATGATTATCCGACATCGTTCCTTACAGACAGAATTCGAAACCTTCTTAAACATTTGGATGACTGCTTAAGCGCCATTGGCGATTTCTTTTAAAAAACTTAGTATGCATTTATATCACTCATTAAATAGTGTTGTTTCTATACATGTATCTGTCTCAAATTTAAAACATATATTAAAAAATCTGGAAATTCTCGAGATTTGCTATGAATAGCCTCAAAAATGCCTTCCATATTTTCTCTTTAATAACAATAAAAAATTAAACTCGTTTTTTTTTTTTTTTTTTTTTTGCTACCACGAAAATTTAACAGTTTTAGAATTTTTATTTTATAGTTACATAAGAAAATTGTTCTAAGAACAATATAATAAAAACTCTTTAATGTTGTGCGAGAAAATAAGAAAAATAAGACTGAAAACCTCATTCCAAAAATTAATTAATGGATAAGAGGATTATTTTGCAAACAAAACAAGAATTGAAATAATTGGAAAAAAAGCACTTTAATTAGAATTTACTTTTTAGTAGTAAATGCATTTCCATTCTAATTACAGCTATAATTTTTAACTTGTTTCTAAGAAATGCGCAAAAAATTTTTTAATGAAGGTTTAGTAAAAAATGGATATTTTTTTAACGAAAGGTTTTTTTGAACATTTTTTAGAATCAAAAATTGAGAAAAAGTAATAAAAATGTAGTTAGATTGAGTAAGCATTTCATGAACACGAACTAAAAACGAGGAAAAGCAATGTTTTTTTACAGAAATATCCAAAGGAACATCATAAGAATGTATGATGACGTAAGGTTTATTCTTTAACGCTTATTTTATTCAGTATTTTTTTATATGTAAAAAATTAATTAGTTTCATTATTTTTGCTATGCAGTAAAAACTTCAGATTATTGGTTTCTTTTGTAAACAATTGCAACATATAATGTGATTTTTTTTTTTACCTTTTTATTTTAGAAACCTAATTATTTTAAACATAAATATACTTCAAATCTTTTGAGAAAATATTTCGTTAAAATTGGGTTAAATAACCTGTCGCTGTAACAAATTCTATGAATACTATGCAAAAATATTTTTTTTTAATAAAAAAAAATACTTTTTTGGGAAAAAAATATTTTTTTTGAAGAAAAAATATATTTTTGCAAAAAAATATTCAAAAATATTTTTTTGAATAAAAAAGTATTTTTAGTTTTTTTTTTTTTTTTTTTTATTAAAGTAGAGTGTTTTAGTAAAGAACTTCAGTTGGAAAATGTTAAAAATTAGAGGTTTACAGGCATTGTTAGATTTTCGTTTTTAGACATTACAAACTTTAAATGTTTTTCTCGGACTTTTAATTTTAAAGATAAAAGTGCTTTCTAATTCCTAAAATTATTTTTTTATCCAAGATAGAGTTTTTAATTTTTTTGTGTTCACTCCTAAACACGTGTTTTATAAAGGTTAGTATGGATTGAAGTCTGAGACAACTAATTATTCTTTAATAAATATGCGAAATTTAGCACTTTAAAGAATTGTGTGCTTTTTCTTGGTTTAGGTAGAAACAAAAATATTAAAAATCAACAAGGAAACGTATTTTCAAACTCATTTTAACTTTTTTTTCAAAATAATTTAAGAAAAACAAATCACTCTAAATTACAAAAAATGTTTAATAATCGAGCCTTTCTATAAAACTTTTGAATAAGCTTTAAAAATTCTTAAAGTGTCTCAGGTGTATTAATTTCGTCTCGGGAGGGGTAAAAATGTAAACAATTTTCAAACAGGTCTACTTCCTTTAAATTTAAATTAAATAATTTGAATCTTTTACGTGTTATTTACAAAGGATTATGATTTCAAAAAAGTACAACATGTTTGAAATATCATTCATAATTTTAAAAGCTATAAGCATATGCATATAAGAAATACTTTTGTAATAAATATAAAGTAATTTTTGCATCGCTCGAGCTATTTTCAAAAATAGTAACCTTTGATGCATAAAACTTTATAGAATTATAAAATGTATCATACTCTTTAAGCCCTCGTAACTTAAGAATAATATATCTTTTGTATTTCAAAATATTTGAAAAATATTGAAATTTTTTAAAAAAATTTTGAAAATATAATTTATTTTTTGTTTTTAAGAAAACATATTTTTTCTTCTATTTATTTAAATGTACTAAGGTGTAAAAAGGATACTTTTAACTTTATAAAACAACTTTTTCCTAGTAATTAAAGCTAATACTTTTGAAAATAGCATGCTTGCCGTAAATCTTAATTAATATTTCTTATTTTCATTACTTAAAATTTTTTAAATTATGATTGTATTTTAAACATTTTACACTTTTCTGAAGTCTTCTTCCTTTATAAATGTGTAAAAGATTCGAATTATTTAATTTTAATTTTAATGAGTTATATGTATTTTAATAGTATTGTTTATATTTCACCCCTACAGAAAAATTTAGCACTCCAAAGTCGTCTTAATCTTTTATAATCATAACAAATTGGCTGTTCAAAATCACTTTTAACATTAAGAATAAACTTAAAATATAATAGGAAGATAATATATATATATATATATATTATTTCTATTGTTATTTTCTCCACATTTTTTGTTGAGAAAGAGTAATTTGTACCTTCAAATAATGTATTTCTATATTTTTCATTTCTACATATATTATATACATGAATAGTCCTTCAACACACACATATTAAGATCCAAACAAATTATAGTATCTTATATAAACCATTTAATTAACACTTTAATTAACCCCAAAATATGTTTCTGGTATATATTTGGGTGTGACAGAGATGAAGCCGATATAAACTTATCTTGATATGTATTCGCCTATAACATTGAAATATACCCAAAATAAGAATAACCCCATATTATAGTCGAATGGGACATTTTGGAGCACTAGTGTGACATACCCTAGATCAGGGGTGGCACACCTTTAGGGATCAACGTGCCATTTTTTCTAAAGAAGTGTTTTATGTGGCATAGTCATGGCGTCATATAATTTTGAGTTGTGAATATTGGGAGAATAAAATAAAACTAAATACTGACAACGCAAATCTCTATTTACGAAAAAATACCTTTTGCACTGTATAGTTATAGATGTTTTAGTTATACGCGCAATTAAAATTAAATGAACATTAGTGTTACTTCTGCTGTTGCAGATTGGATGACAAATAACTTATATTAGGATTGTAGATGATACTTTTTGTGTAGAATATATACTGAATTTGAGTCATCAGCCAAGTGGTTCCTAAGCAATTATTTTGTCCGTGGTTAACTTTTTTAGACAAGAGGGTTTCTGATTTGTTTCACGCACAAAATACCATTTTACAGCTGATTTTCTGCATACCACTATTCCAGAACATAAAACACACCCCCTTTGTCGCCTTTACTAATGCTATATTTCTCGGTCCACCAAATTTGAAACTCGCAGTTACACTTTTTGTACTTTTACTGAACTAGCCATGTTAAATAACAGTTAAATATCGTAAATATAAATCAGATAAACTTTAAAATACAGTTGTGTCACAATGGAATTGACTACGCTACGCGTATACAAACTTTACATCATAAGTAATTACGACGTAACTAATGCAAGACAGTAACAAACGAGAGAGCTTCCCGTCACCCGCGACCAATCACCCGCGTTTGTTCATAATACTTTATAGTGAAGTTAGAAATTTTTAAATAAAATGCATACTATTTGATCACTAGCGTGCCAAAAATATACTGTCACGTGCCATCAATGGCACGCGTGCCACTGGTTCGCCATCCCTGCCCTAGATATTCTTGAACATGTCATTTAAAAGGATAATATACATTGCTCAATTTGCATCCGTCTCACAGTATAAATTAAATCTTAATATGAAAATTTAATTGTAATTAAAATTTTTGCTCTATTGTTGTAATTTAGTAAATACATCATACCCTCCATACTTGATAAGTATATTGATAAATTAATATGAATTAGTATATACACATTACTCAAAGGTAATATTGTTGCAATACTAAGAAATGTAGCAGCTAAATATCCAAATTACACAATGAGTAAAAGCGAACTACATGCGCAATTGATCAAAATTGTATACTTATCTGGTCACATGATACCTAGTATTTAGCTATAAAATCCTGCAACTAGTTTAGTCCTCACATGCCGTCAGTGATGAATTTCAGCCTTGGAACTACTGTAAGAGCTTATCCATGTAAACAGCAGTTACCAACTGCGCTCAACTCTACTGATGAACTGTGCAGCTGAATAACTGTCATTATTTCCGGTGAAACGAGATATACACTGAGCTACATAAACTCGGTTAATCGTCTGATCATATATTTTCAATATTGCTGAGCGTATATTAGAAATAAAACGTTTACAAAAAGTAAAATGCATGCGGGAAAATATAATTAAGGTATCCGAATACTCCCAAATCATGGTTTTTTACAAAAACTGACAATTGTTTTTATGATTTAATTGATATGATACATTATTATCTTTATAAAAGTACCAAGTTTATTATTTTCCGTTCACTAAACCTAAAACTACTAGTTTTTTAGTGAAAGCAGATGTGCCATAGTATTACACAAGATATATATGTCACACTTTAAAATTCTTTTTACTCAAAATGTGTTTTTTTTCGAAAAGATCAAACGAAGACAGGGATTGCTCAAACATTTTTTAAAATAAGTTACTGAAATTTTTTGTGCAAATTCTGTGTAACAGGGGAAATGTCTTAAGTTTTAGTTTCACCAATCACTGTTTTATTAAAAAAATTTAAGTCCTTTATATGAATGTAATCACACACACTTTTCTTTTAGCAATTTATATTATAACTGATATAAATCACTCTAGTTTTTGTAAGAATAAAATATCTTTTATCCTGAAGGTCATTTAAAAAGGAAATAGCAAAATAATGCATCTAACTCGAAAAATTGAGAAATTGTTCTTAAATTTTTTGTACAAAGTGGGCCCCGTGTATGTATTTATTTTTTTGTAAATTTTCAACAATTTTTTCCCATTTTAGTAGTAATAATTTATTTTTCCTCTATTAATTTTAATTTTTTTTTCTAAATAAATCTTAAAAACACACAAGAAACATCTCCTTATCTCCATTAAAAAAAAAAAAAGTTGTCGCAAGTTAGCGCCTTAAGCAAAATATTTATAATCTCACATATATTAACGCTACAAGTAACAAACATTTTTAATCCCTTCACTACAAAGCATGTCTAACAATGAAATATAAAAAAAGGCTATAGCTGCATAGCTTTATTTATAACCCCCCCCCCCCAAAAAAATTACTCTATTTCTTCGGGTAAGGCAATTGCTTTGCTCTTTGTATCCTGGGTCGTTTAACGACTAGCTATAGCTAGGTATTTGTATAGAGAGTAACATCATTGGAGCCTTCATAAATTTCGGATTTTTTCATTAAGCTTTACGAGGCTTGTCTTTTATGTTTATAGTGTTTGCTTTGTAAAGATGGGGCCTTTTCTGTCTTGTGTTACATATGTAAAAGCAATATCCTCTGTAAGAAATTCGTTAAAATGGTCTGTGCACTTCACTTTTCCTTAAACAAAATTTAAATCTGTTACAAAGGTAATATTGTTCAAACAAATATTTTTTTTAAAATTTGACAAATGGCACAAGTTACATGACAAATGAGCATCATAATAAACATAATATAAGGGAATATAATGACGACAGTTAATTTTAAATTCTAGTCAGTCCTCGGCACCCAATATCGCTACAAAATTGAAATACGAGGAAGAGCATGACACTTGCAGAGGTGCAAGACGTCCATGTAATGTGGATAGAGGGCAGAGGGATTCCGATTAGGGAATGGATGCAGTTGCGTAGACAGTCATGACTAGGGATAAGAATATCGGACCAAAAGTAAAATATGGGTATTCAGTATTTCTTAGAAATTAATACCGAGATACAGGTTTAAATACCGGTATTAGAAATTTTAGGAAATATAAAAAGAAAACATATTTGTTTTTTTCTTTGTTTTACTTGCCAGTTTTATTAGAGAGTTTAAATATCACAAGAAATAATTTGTAACTTATAAATTATAACAGTTTTTTAAGGCATCACAAAAAAATAAAGGAGCATCTTATTTATTTAAATCATAAAAAAGTGCAAATATTACTGTAATTTTACTTATAATTTCATCCAAATTTTCTGTTTTTCGAAATAATCTAAAATTTCTGACGTCTTGGGTTTAAAAATTATGCTCTAAAATCTGTACATTCACTGCAATTAGATTCTTTCTTCTTTTTTCAAATCTGTATCATGTTCCGTTTTTAAATAAATATGGAGTCCACTTGTACTTCTTCCTGTCACTTTAATAAGTCTAGAATATTTTTTTTAGATTGTGCAATCACTTTATTTTTATCACATAAATAATGAAACTAAACAGAAATATTATCAACTGGCTTTTCATGTTCTGTAAATTTATTCTTATTCATTATTAAGGGTTATTACTTATGAGTATATATATAATTAATTTCGCCCGTTAGGGAAACATTACAGTAACAGGTGTGGATGGATGAAGGAAGGCAGAAGAGCTTGGATATGTTATTGCTCTTTCAACGAGAACTTAGGAGTTGTGTATTTAGTTCCGTGAGAGAACTAATTTATGTTTATATTTTTCAAGATCAGATTAATGGTCTTTTATCCTGTTGTATCTCGCAATAAAAAAAATTAGATGATGGATTTAATGAGTTGCCTTAGAACTTTAGAACCAGCTAGGAAAAATAAAAACAAGAGCTATAGAATGTGCGGAATAAAGACGCTTCATATTTTTCACCTTCTGAAATGGATGAAAAATTATTTCAATTATAACATATTTTAATCATGGTGCAATAATTAACACTATAACATAAAAACACAAATGTATACTATTTTGCTATACTGGTGATCCCTGAACATATAAGAAACAATTAAAAAAATTTCTTTTAAATACGGAAAAACCGGTATTTAAACTAGTGAATACCGGTATTTCAAAACTGTCAAAATAGCTCAAAATACCAGTTTTAGGTATCCCTGTATTCCGGTATTGAAATCCCTAGTCATGGCCAGAAATGAGAAGAAACATTGCAACAGATTTCTTTCTTGGTCATTTGTGTGCTTCACAAATCCATTGAAGCTATGGTTTGTTCCGTTTCTGAAAGTGAGTTCCAGGGAAAAAAAGGATTTTTTTAAAGCTTTCGTTAAATTGAATTGATGAGGTCTTAGGGAAGACTGGAATGTGATGTTTGGGGCACTGGGGCTCCTTTCCTCGTGGAAGAGTCCTGTCTCGAGTATGAGACGAGAACCATTCACAGGGCCTTGTCCTGCGCCTGGGCCCAGATACCTTAAATGTACCAGTACACTGAGTAAAACGCGACAACGAACGTGACACGATAGATGGATTGTCTCGCAATAAACGTGAATTTTTTTCCGGATGGTGCTATAGAAATCGTAATACACTGACCTCCAAAAGTTAAGGAACAACCGGGTTTTTGAGCCTTATTTGCAAATGAATGAATGTAGAAACACCAAATTTTTGGATGACATGTGCACAAAAAAGTTATGTATTGACTAGACGATAGAAGTTTACATAACACAAATTCCAAAATGATTTAGAACAAAAAAAGGCAATCGCGCTGGAAAAGTCCATTCTTGGAAAAAATTATAATCACAGTTTTAGATGATAAAATGCTATAGAAACATAAAAAAATGGGTTTTAATAAGGGATATGCTCACCCCTAGCATGAATGCATTGGCGGCTTCGAATTTCTATGCTGTCAATTAAGCAAAATGGAAAGCGAAGACGGGGCACGGAGTAAGCTTTGTTCCAGTTCTCCTAAAGACCATGAAGGAAGACTTGTAGCAGCAACCTGTCTATCAAGATAGTTCCAAAGATGCTCTATCGGATTTAAGTTCTGGAGATCGAGCAGACCATTCTCTTCTCTCCAAACTAAGACCCTCAAGATATTCATCAACAATTACAGCCCGTTGAGGTCGGGCATTAACATCCATCAGTATGAAGTCATTGCCAATTGTACCAAAATACGGGCGGATATAAGGATCAAGGATCTCACCTCGATATCAGGCACTAGTCAGAGGCTCTCCCTGGAACACATGCAGGTCAGCGTGACCACCTGATGTGATCCCTGCCCAAATCATTATTCCACCACCTCGGTAACTGTGTCTTTCAACAGTGTTGGATTGAAAATGCCTGGTGCTTCGTTCTCTCCAGATAAGCAGATGTCCTGAATCGCTCTCCAGTGTGAATCTGGACTCGTCTGTAAAGAGTACAGAAGCCCATCGCTGTCTGGTTCAGGAAACGTGTTCTCTTGCCCAATATAAGCGGGCCCTTCTCTGTCGTCTATTGAAAGTTACCTACACGACAGGTCGCCTTGCATAGATAACTGAATTGTGAAGACGCCTTTTCAACGTAGTAGCAGATATTCTTCTCTCTCATGCTACAGAGTGGTCTGCAACAAGTTTCTGCACATAAATCCTTCTTCTCCTTCGGGCCGAAACAGCGATAAAACGGTCTCCTGCAGGTGTTGTAGCTCATGGTCGACCGGGACCGCTTTGACCTAACGTGCAATCACCCTTTCCGATAACGCATTCTTGCAACGGGCTTTACCTAATGTCTGATAGTATTCAGATGCATTTTTGCCACGGAAAGCTAAATTCTTAACCACGACCTCTGCTCAACTTTTGTAAAACTGATGTAGAAATGAAACTTTCCATAAAACGCAGCACAACAATAAACCCTTCTAACCGGATCGTTTGTTTTATGCCGAGTACGCATCGACAACAAGGGAAATCCACAGCTCCACGGACCTATTTGCTCATGTCGAATATTTTGCAAATTTCTGAACTATGTTGTCAATACTTTGCTTACAACTCTTGAGAAATCAGCGTCTTCTCGACATAGGCAAAGTTCCATTTTTGACCTATAGGTCAAAAATCAGATTTCCATTTTGCAGCATTATATCTGTTTTCTTCAAAATTTCTATGCAGTTTTAGATTACAAAATGTAAATGAAGATACCTTTATAAAAAAATGACAGTAATATATAAATGTACAAAAGAATACATTCTATACTTGTTTTATGTGTGCAATAGTTATATGCATATTATTTGCTTTAATCTGCATCGTGTGTAATTTTTATAATTCATTTTATTGAAAATTGAGTTGAAGAATACAAATCCTATTTGTTAGTCGCATAGCAATTAGAAGTAACATGTATTTACATTTAAATGAGTAATTTCAAATACCCATATAAATCCCAAAAATTTAATTTACACTGGTTTGTAAAAGTGAACAGAAAAAACAATATTTTAGTGAATTTTTCCAAAGTTACAGAGTTGTTTTCAATAAGACAATATGTTACAAAGAAAATTTGATTACTTTAATTATCTAACCAAATTCGATCTCTCTCTTTTTTTAATTTATACAAATTTTTTAAAAAAATGACAGCTAAAAAGATGTAGTTTTAGCCCTACTCTGTGTGGTTTTGATTTGACATAGCTTCTCAAGGCGTAAGAAGCTGTTGTATCCTAGTGATAGATTTTGATGCCTAGTGGTCAATGTGCCCCGAATTGGAGCACTAGTGCCTCTGAAAATCCGAGGCCATGGTGAGAGAGAGGGAGAGTGAATATTAACGTCGCACTGATTAGCAACACGAGGGTATTTGGCAACGGTCCGCGTAATTTTGAACCATGGTCAAGTGACGCGGACGACACCTGAGCTGGCACCCCCTCTCCTAACTACCACACCACACCAACGGGAGGGCGTTTGAGCTATCGACAGATTTTACGTGCATCGCCCACCCCTGCACGGCGGGTCTTCAGTGGTACTAGGATCGAACTCATGACACGCTAGCCATGATCCGATGCCTAGACCACTCGGCCACCACGGCCTCGAGGCCATGGTAGCGAAGTTGTCAAGGTAACCGACTCGCGGCTGGCTATCATGAATTCAAGCCCACTACCACTGAAATTCGCCTTACACCGATAAGTGATGCACGCTAAATCTGTCAAGGATCAAATTCTCCCGTTGGAGTGGTGTGGAAGAAAGAAGAGGGAGAACATCTCAGGTGCCATACTCGTCACTTGACGTTGGTTCAAATTTACGAGGACCCCTCGCCAAAATGCTCTCGTGTTGCTAAATAGCGCGACGTTAATATTCACTCACTCGCCACTGAAAATCCACCCTGTAGAGAGGCTGATCCTCTTCAAATCCAATGAGACTCATGTCTTCCGTTGGTGTGGTGTGATAATTTGGAGAGGGCTGTCTCAGCTAAAGTATCATGTTCATCAGTTGACCGAAGTTCAAGATTGCGAAATACATTCTCAATGACCCTCTTCTTGCAGTAAAATGCAGCGACAATAAGCACTCACTCGTCCTCAACGATTTTGATCATTGTTGAAACTTCTGCAGAAAATGACACACAAAAACAACTTCTGGATGATGAATTATCGTGGAGAAAAGTAGGCAGATGGGAGGCAATCTAATTCCAAGTAGAGGTAGCAAGACGACTCAATGTGTCTCAAAATGTGATTTCCAGATTACGAACCCCGTTCCAAGAGGCAAGAACAATATCCATATGAACAATTATAACACCGTAAGCTTTTTGACTTTCATTTCAAGGCGCAACAGATGTTCGAACGCTACTGAACTTGAAAGTGAGCTCTCCACTGGTGAATTCATGTTCTAAATTAAGAAAGTTTTTAGATTTTCTCGATTATCAGGTTTGAATAAAATTTAGAATGTTTAAAGGCTGATATAATGAAAAGAAAAATTACCATTCAACAGTTAAAATACCCACGCAAGATCATGCGTGAAATTTATCATAGTCAAAAAATATAAAAGCAGTTGCTGAATAAAGCAAAAAAAAACGTTAACAGAGGGTATGGCCCTTCTTTCCGATAAACAGGCATCGCACCATGATTTTATGCCTTGAACACAGGTGCTGAAAGCGAGAGAGACAATTTGCCAAAAATACTCATAAGTTATTCCCTTATTTGGGGTATAAAATCACGGTGTGGTGCCTGTTCATCTCTCTCTCTGAAAAAGAGGACCGTATCAAAACTATTACCCCGAGAGAGAGTGCGCACTTGATACTAACTTTAATGGTCATATGAATCCTTTTCCTTTCATTATTTTTATTGCACTTGGTAAAAATCATAATTCCGGAGAACAATTAACCAAAACAATGTATACCTACTAACTTTTTGAGAACTTTTCAATTGTTCTTTGATAATTTGAGAAAAAAATATTAAACTGAACAAAAGAAGTTTCAAATGTGCGTGAGTTTAAAAAAGGACACAAACCACAGAAGCCTTTCTCTAGCATTACAGAAATGTTATCTTCAGGCGAAAAAGTCATATTTTGTTCACGTTATTGTAATTTTGTTCTTTGATGATCGACAAATAGCATGTCGAACATTTCTTGCTTGTGTCTTTTTGACAGGATAAATTGTGTTTTGTGGTACTCTTTTGGCTTCATATTTTCCTTGGGGGAGTTCTTTAGGTAGCATTTGAAAATTTTCATTCAAGGTCAAACATTTCCTGTTCATCGCTTTTCTCAAATTAACTTTCGCTCTTATGTTTAATAGTCATTATTTCTGGAGGTTCTTCTCTTGATTGGTTAGTCTCAACTTTCTTCAATAGAGATACCAGATGCACATTACTTTTTTTTGTATATTTTGCTGATTTAATTTTATAAACCACACTAAGACTACAACACAATAATCAAAACCATGTTGCTCACGGGCAGGTTTATATAAAATAGTTTGAAACAAAAATGGTCACGCGGGGAACTCAGTTAAAACAAGTACCTTAAAATTGTAAAAATAAAAATTAAAAAAAATTTTAATTAAAAAAACGCTTGCCATTCCTAAAAAAAGTGAGAGAAATGTGTAAAAACTGTTTAGTTCCCATGAGAACGGTCTTATAAAAGGATATTGCCAAGGTAATTGGTAACAAATAAACAAGTTTCCCGAATTAACGGTTTCGTGAGCTTGTAGTGACTTGGCGCCCTGCGCGCCTACTCTCGGGTTATATTCATTTACTGTATTCATATCTTCCGACTTCGAAGAGTATTACGCTTGATCGTGTGCGTGTATTTTAACTGTTGTATGTGAGTGGAAATTATTTATCGCTTTATATCAACCTTATATATATATATATACCAATGTTCATAAAAATCTGTCGAATAGCTGTAGAGATAATCGACGCAATCTAAATATTCATTTAATTTTGTACATGGATATACTTTAGATTCGTGGTTTATTTTTTACTGAAGTTTTCATTCCAAGTATTGGTTAGGTACCAGGAAAATAATGTTCAGCGTTCCCCACTCAATTCATGTCACAAGAGAACCCGACTGACGGTAGGCGGATTGCATCATCCCAAAACAAGGGCTTGGATTATTCTGATTTTGTAAATGGCCATACAATGGAGGTTACCTGTGGTTCTTCCAATTTATTTATATTTGTAGGTTGGTACTCCCAATAGCATCTTTTTGAACGAGTGCTTGTAATTGATAGCGTAGTAATCTCTTATGCAGAAGGTGCAATAATGAAAGGGCTCTCTCAGCTTTTCTATGAAATACCCATAATTATAATTAAAATTATTTACTAGCACTTGTTGCTGACCCTTCAAACCAGAACTGGGTAAAATACTTTCGCAAAAAATAAACTCCATATATGGCTTGATCTGCATTCAAGAAGTATTTCTCTATTTTTTCGAGTATAATCTCCTCATGTAATCCTATTTTTTAAATTTCATTACTAGTTTACTCTCTCCCTTTCTATATTTATTTTTATTTATGTGTGTGTATATCGTGTGTTCAAATGTTGATTCGTTAATAAAATACTTTCTATTCATCCATTCAAGTTCTCAATTGCATTTTTTTTAAACTTGTAGTAGATGGCACTTGGTGTCAATACAGTTTTTCAAATATTAATTCATTAATTAAATTAGAAATAAATAAAAGGTAACAAACACATAAAAATACTAATCCAACAGCGTACATGTAAGGAAATCGTTTGTTGTATCCCTGTAGCGCAATGAAATTCTAATTTGAAGGTCGTGGGCTCGAGTCACACCTAGGATGGCCTACTTTTTGAGAATGTGATTTCATTTTTACTACTTTACTATATTATTTTAATAGAATAATTAAATTTAATGAATGAATAAATAGTAGCGAACAAAACAAATTGTGCACAACCATACACAGAATGGAAAATTGAAGATTGCTTTCTATTTTACCAATTAATATTGGGATTCTGCCATATGTATATACATACATATTTTATATAAATTGTAATTATATTTAAAAAAAGTAAGTATATAAAAAATTTTTTTTCTAAGTTGGTATTGACTTTTTTTTTTTTAAATATTTGTTTCTTTTTAGCCGCGTGCTGCTTAATAAGTGACCGCGGTAGCATAGTGGCTAGGGTTATGAGCTCATGGTTGGCGTGTCATGAGTTTGAGTAGGAGCACCACGGAGTAGGTGTTTTTAAGGCCTGAATACTTATGTGAAGTCCGCATTAGAACGATATGATGTTCATTACGCAGTAACCTTGAAAGTTCCGATACTAAGTTTGAGAGAATGTGAGGGAGTGTGTGGTGCGTATTTGGGCATCGTAAAACGTTGTTCTCTCATTACGTCTATTTAAAGGTGGCATATTTCCCGCCTTCAAAAGCGACACGTGACACATAATCACTTATGTTTGGACCAGTGCTACGCAAACTTACAATGCTTTGCGACCCAATATTCAATTAGTTTTCATCTCGCACTTCCCTTCCATACAATAACAATGTATTGAATTCAATGGCACTATACTTTGAAGCAAAAGCTACAATACGACTTTAACTTCTTAAGAGTCACCGGCGTATATAAACGTCTCACTCATTTAAAGTGCTGATCGCCCCGAACGTATATATACGTCTTTCCAAAGTTCGATCTTTTTTGTGCACTGCTATGCATAAAAAAATTTCGAAAGCTTTGGAATGCAATAAAATGACCTCGACAGTGTATGTGTGTGTTTTTGAAGGATTTACTTATTTCAGAGAATTCACGTATTGCAAATTGCCCCCCTCAATGCATCAGATACGCGTGTCTATGAGGAAAACGGGGAATTGGGGAGCGATACACGTAACTTTAAATCGGCTGTAAAGTAGTTATATTTAAACCGTACAAATGATCAAAATAAGTGTTAATTTGGCAAGCTTATGGGGTCACTGGTAATTGTAAAACTTGTTCTTAACTTAGTATTGTTGAATGAGAATTGTAATATATATCAAACAGTACTGATGCATTTATAAGTGTATTATGTCATTCAAAATGTGTATTTTATTTTTTATTATGTCAGAATGTATTTTGTTTGATACTTCCGGTAAAGAAATAAATGTTTTAAGGTAATCTTTTGTTTTCACCTTTTAATATACTCGCACCCTCCTCTTTAAGTTATCACGCCTTCCTAGGGAGGCCCGCCCCACATTTTGAGAAACGCTGGTTTGGACGAAACCAGAATCACTGTTTGGTCTTCATTACCCCTCGGCTTTTTTCATAAATAAGAGAATATTTTGCGAAGCTTGCCAAAAAGGAATATTGAAACGATAAAATCATCCAAACTCTGTTGCACAATTACTAAGCTCTACATTCACTATCTAGGAGTACACGCGCACGTTGCAGTACCAAATAGACATCGTCGCGAATTAGAAGTTGACATTCTTTCGAATGA